>LR753356.1:726754-750832 GCA_902729485.2 Mus minutoides | reverse complement strand
GGGAAACCAAGAACTGGATAATGGAATTTCCTTGGCCTCCCCTTAAACCTCTTGGCTAAGTCACTGACCTGATACCAACAGTCATATCAGTACCGGGGCCATTTCCTGTGTTCTAGAACCTTTAGGAGAGCGGTGGCTTTGATGAAAGCCAGGGGGACAGTCTGAGACAGGCACACAGACAGGACTTTCCTATAAGCCCCAGCTCCAACTTCTATTAAATAGAATCTGGGCACAGATGGTCCATCTTTAATCCCAGCACTCAGGAGGCAAAAGCAGACAGATTTCTGTGAGTTTGAGCCAGCCTGGTCTACAGAGCTAGTTTCAGGACAGCCAGGACTACATGGAGAAACTCTGTCTCAAAAAGAGTAAGAAAGAAAGGATGAAGTCAACAGATGTCTCCATGGTGCGTGCTACATACTTGTTTTCTGATCAGGCCCTATTGACCCATCTGATGGTTGAAGCAACTGGGGCTGAGGTGACTTACCTACTGACAAGTAGCAGAATTAGAATTTGAACCCAAGACTGACTGCCTCCAAAGACCCTGATCTAGCCTCTACAAGTTTTCTCAGAAAACTATGTCACCTTTCCAGACTTCCTCAGCTACAGATGTCAAATACTGAGAGGGACAGCCCTCTAGGTAGATTGAGAAGGAACATTCTAGGTAGAATCCGCAATCCTGGTCCCGAGGGCCCTGTGTGGTCTTAACATCTGGAGATGGACTTGAGAGCCTTCAGCCAGCTAGCCAGCCCTCTGTGGGCTGGAGATGAGGCAGAGCCTGTGAGTCACCATCCTCTCTCTGTCACCTAAAGGATGGGGACAACCCCTGCTTGGCCTCCCCAGACCCTGATTTCCCCCCTCAATAGTGTCTGTCCACCGGCCTGGCACACTCTGAGACAATCTGGAGTACGTGCTCAAGCGCACAGAATCTGCAAACAATGCAGGGAAATAAAGTTCTTACAGGAAACGTCATCATATTGACTCATGACAGACCCATCCATAAAACAACCCGGGTACCTGGGCCAGCTCAGGGTGCAGGCCTGAGCCTCTCTCCTCAGCTAGGAGGAAGTAGGTACTGCTGGGGGTCAGGGGCAACTTCCCCTGACAGCCTGGAGCTTGGCTGGGGCTCTGTTTTATTTGCCAAAACAGGGAAAAAAGGTTTTTTTAAAAGAACGAGTCCCAAAGCCTTGTGGTCCCCGTGCCTTGTCTCAATAGCTCTATTGCAAAAGCCCATCTTCAGCCCGTGGAGTTTTGCAAGCCATTTGCCCCGTTCAGGAGAGAAACACGGCCCTCTCCAGGGGCCTGTGTCTTCATCTGTCCTTTTTGGCAAAGTGGAGCCTGCTGTGGCCTTGATTCAAGTCTATTCTCAGATTTGGGAGGCCACACAGTGCAGAATTGAAGTGCCCAACAAATTCAGTTATGCGGGGGGCCCTCGGTTTCCTCGTCTGCAAAACCTGGATAAAGAACGATCCCGTGGCATGGTACATTCCTTCCTGACCCTTTGTGAACAACAGCCTAGAGACACGGCCTGGAAGTGTAGAGCCTACTCCCTAGTCTTCATCTAGGGAGCCCGGGCTAGCCCCTTCTCTGCCTGAATTTCATGCATCGGCCTAGCCTGCCAGCCACTTAGGCTGTGGCACAGCTGCAGGAAACGGGTTGTCAATCAGGCTTAGGACACAGGCCTGGGAAGAATCTGAAAACCAAGATGATTGATTGGGGATCTGCCTACACCCCCAGCTGAGCGGTGGCCATTTCTCTGTCCTTGGATTTGAGTGACTGAGAGAGGGTCAGTGTCCCTCCTGGTTTCTGAAGGAAACCAGGTAGCACTGGGAAGACACTAGCAGTGCAGCTGGTAACTTAGTGTCCCTTGAGAGTGCAACCAGTCCTCAGTCTCTGTCACTGGAGTGTCACACCCACCCGCCTATGCTGGGCACGGGTTGGGCCTTTGTGTGATAACACCCAGCTTTACTCTCTCCACCAGTTCCCCCACATGGAGGTCCTCTCAGGACCATGCTCTCAGCAGACCACTCCCCTGCCTCAGCATTCCCAAGTACTAGCCCAGACTCCTAAGTTCAGCCCTCAAGTTTCCTTGACTCCTGGCCTCTGCTGAGCGTACCAGCTTCCTGCCACCATGCCACAGACTCCGTTTCAAGTGCATGCGGGTCCCTGACCCTAGCATGGTTTCCACCCTGGTGCCTCATGCTCATCTCATTGGTAAATTATTCTTTTTGTAATACTCCAATGAACTTGCATTTACACCCACAAGGCCCAGCTCTATAAAGACAGACATAAACCATTGTCGGAAAAGTTCCTCTCTTCTCTGTGCCTACACACACACACACACGCACCCTGTCCATCAGACCATCTCCTATGCTTTCTTCTACTGAAGACGGAACAGGATAGGCCCTGCAGCTGCTCCAGCACCAGGATCCCAGCCTGCAGCAGGATAGTCTAGCAAGCAGTTCCTCACTGGAGGGAGAGCAGCCTGGAGGATGTTTGCAGGCCGAGGGCTGCCCTCCTCCTGACCTCTTTACCTACAGGAAGTGGCCAAGACCAAGGCTCTCCGATTCCGTCTTCATAACCTTCTTTAGTACTGAGTGCTACTCTGAGGCTGGGATTTTCTTCAAAACCCCAGCAAGGCAGGTATGTGGAGATGGGGGAACAGCTGTACACAGCTGGGCAGAGGTAAGGGGTAACAGGGCTCCAGCTAGGGTACATCCTACCCCTGTCCTGCTCCCTGGCGGCCATGCCAGTCCAGCACCTCTGCCTCCCAGTCTGTAAGAATAAAGCAGCAACTGACTTTTCAGGATTAGGCAAGACTGTATAGGTCAAAGGTTGTACAGACCACTTCTCCACCCCATTCCCCCCATTCTTCCTCCTCTTCTCCTACTTCTTCTTTGTCACCTTATCTGACCTAGAATTTGCAATGTAGAAGACCAGGATGGTTGACCTTGAACTCACAGAGATCTGCCTTTCTCTGCTTCTAATGTGCTGGGGTCATATACTGGCCTGGAACTTGTCATGACTAGCCAGAGAGCCCCAGCCTGTCTCTGCCTTCCCAGACACTGAGATTACAAAGTACACCACAATGCCTACTTTGGTTGGTTGACTGGTTGGTTGGTTGGTTGGTTGGTTGGTTGGTTGGTTCGTTGGTTGGTTGTTTTTTTTGGTTTTTTGTTTGTTTGTTTGTTTGGTTGGTTGGTTGGTTGGGGTTTTGTTTTTTGTTTTTTGTTTTTTGTTTTTTTGAGACAGGTTTCTCTGTGCAGCCCTGGCTGTCCTGGAACTCACTCTGTAGACCAAGCTAGCCTCAAACTCAGAAATCCACCTGCCTCTGCCTCCCAAATTCTGGGATTAAAGGCATGTACCACTACTGCCTGGCGCCTACTTTGTTTTTAAACATGGGTTCTGGAGGTTGGAATCGGGTACTCTTCCATACAAACACTTTACCATCTGAACTACCCACTCTAGATTTTCAGAACACCCTCACCGCCTCAGGTGCTTTCCTTCCTCCAATAGCAACTGTGCAAGCTGTCCCAGCGGCAGGATTCTTGGATATCCCTAAATGTACAGTACCCTGTCCTTCGACAGAGCCAGCATTGCCTGGAAGCCCCAATAATTTGTTTGTCCTCGGGCCTGTGTGGTCCACTGATGCATACCTGCATTTTTAAAAGGTTTTAATGTGTCACTGTTTAATCCTCCCTGGGGAGATATTTTCTAGGTGATAGCAATATTTTGTAAATAATATACTTATTTAGTATCGGGAATGTGGGGGAAGATGAAGTCAGTGCACAGCCAGCAAAGCTCCTTTGCAGCCCAGATCAGGTGGGAGGGAAGAAAGAGGCACCTGATCCCTGAGCAGTGGCTTCCGGGAACCACAGTGGATCCAGGCAGTGTCTGGGACACTTCCTAAGGATTGTGACCTGTAGTGGCAAGTGGGAAGACTAATTAAAGGAAAACAAAGACAAGTGGTGCCCCTCCTGCTCCCAACCCAATCACACTTGACTTTCTGCTACTGATACCCAGCAAACTGCAGGGAGGCCGTGCTTTGTTACTTGTTTGGAGGATGGTTTTGTTTGTTTGTTTGTTTGTTTGTTTGTTTGAGACAGAATCTCATAGAGTCCAGACTGGCCTCAAACTCAATAGGTAGTCAAGGATGGCCCTGAACCCTTAATCTACACCTCCCAAATCCTAGGTTTACAAGTCTGTACCACCATGTCAGGGTAATGTGGTAGCAGGGATAGAACTCAGGGCAAAGAAGTCAGGGAATTTACTGTCTGTCCGGACCCAGGTAGGCGCTCTCCACCTGAAGAAGTGGGAGACCAGAAAACAACAACAATAACAACAACAACAACAGTGCATGCACGCGCGCGGGCGCACACACACACACACACACACACACATACACACACACAGTTCCTCAAAAGTCAGATAGCAGGGACTGGGCCCTTCATTGTGTGACTCTAGCCATTGTGTGACTCTAGCCATGTTATTTGTGCACTGGTTGCAGGTGAGGAGTCTGTGACCAGCGGTGCAAGGAACAGAGGTGGCCGGCACAGCAATTTCTAGAGGAATGGAAACAGGAAGTGGTGGGATGGCCCAGAGGGTGTCTGAGGGACAGGCAACACTACTGGAGCTGGGGGGAGATGAAGGGCAGAAACACGGGAAGAGGGGATTTCTTTTCAACCCAGTGAATATTTCAATTAGTGGATCTACTTCTTGGTTATTGGTTACTTAGTTGCTTTCATGCTAGGTTAGTTGGTTGGTTGGTTGGTTGGTTGGTTGGTTGGTTGTTCAGTTGATTGGTGGATTGGTTTGTTAATTGGTTTGTTAATTGGTTGGTTGGTTGGTTGGTTGGTTGATTAGTGGCCCCATTGGTTAGATGATTGGTTGTTCAGTTGGTTAATTATTCATTTGGGTTCAGTTGTTCAGTCCATTGATTCATTGTCTGTTGAATGATGGTTATCCCATTGGTTGTTTACTTGGTTGGTTGTCTAGTTGTTTGGTAGGTTGGTTGACTGTACAGTTGGTTGGCTATTTGGTTTCTGGGTCAGCTGGTTGCTTAGTTGGTTGGTTGGTGGCTTAGATGGTTGGCTGGTTGCTTGGTGGTTCAACTGGTTGGTTGATTTGCTGGTTGGCTACTGGTTGGTTAATTTGTTGGTTGGTCAGTGAGTTGGAAATTGTTAATATGGACAAATCTTAGGTTCTGTTGCCTATTTGAAATATTTCCTGGACTTCCTTACTTAAGAAAATTCCATCTGAGGCTGGGATACAGTTTAGTGGTAGAGCACTTGCCTAACATGTAAAGTGCCAATGTCCACCTCCAAGCACCACACAGAAAACAGAGGAGAAGAGAAAAGAGTCAGGTAAATGGAGAGGGACAGAGCAGTTCCAGAACCTAATCCACCTCCTACTTACATGAAAGCATTTGTCCATTCAAGAAAGATTCATCCCAGCTCCCTCTTACAGCTCTATGAGGCCATTTGATATATAAACTCCTGTTCAAGTTCATGGGATCTGTCCACAAGTGAGCTTCCCATTAGTGCCAAGGTCATGGATGTGGTAGGAGTTTTTTGTTTTGTTTTGTTTTGTTTTGTTTTTTTAAGATTTATTTTATTTATTATATGTAAGTACACTGTAGCTGTCTTCAGACACTCCAGAAGAGGGCGCCAGATCTCATTACAGATGGTTGTGAGCCACCATGTGGATGCTGGGATTTGAACTTATCACCTTCGGAAGAGCAGTCGGGTGCTCTTACCCGCTGAGCCATCTCACCAGCCCGTGGTAGGAGTTTTTATAGAGTACTGCTACCTGCCAGGGACTGTGCCCATCTCACACACTCACTCACACACACACACACACACACACACACACATGACTGGAGCAGCCTGGAGGCACCTAGAAAGCTCTCAAGGTCACTGAGTTATCAGGCGTGTCCCCCAGTCTCCACCAGGTCTGGTCTTTGCTGATGGCTGGCGATAGGGCTCCTCTGTGGGCCAGCTTCCACTGCCTTGCTCTTCAGCAAACATTCCAGGGGGGTTGTTCAGCCTGTGGTTAATGTGGGTTGCCATTCATTTCATCTGTATCACAGCCTGGAAGCAAACAAACAGAAAGCTATATAGATTTTAAAAGTCTAAATTAAGTCATAATGGGACTCAGAGGATCTGGTTAAATATGCAAAAAAAATAGATTTGCTAATTCCTCTGTCCTCTGTGCCAGTGCAGAGGTGAAACACTTTTCTAATAGTGAGACCAGGACAGCTCCAGGATGTTCCCACCTTCCTGCACTCCCCTCAAGTCCTCCACAGCTCTTAGGGAAAAAAAGGGGGGTCCCGTGGGCACAAAGGCCAACAGGGAGCAACTTTGAAGCTGCGTATGAGCGGAGTAAGCCTAACAGAAGGCCCAGAAGTCAGGCCCTGTGCACGCTGCTCACACCCCCACCCTGCGTCTTCAGAGTGAGCCAACAGGTAGCTGCCATCTTTATCTGCAGTTTCTCCATCCAACGTGTCTTGAAACTTTCCAAGGTTAAAGATGGCATCTGTACTGAACACGCACAGATATTTCTCCATGCGGTTGTTCCCTAAACACAGTAAACTGTCCATCTCCATAGCACGTGCTCCGCATTCAGTATTTGATGCAACGCAAGATTTAAAGGTCTCACAAGGCAGGTCCTGTGCAAGTGCCGTGATGTACTACAAAAGGGGGTCTCAACCCATCGCAAGGACTGTTGGGCGGGGGGTGGGGGGGCTCCTATCCCCGCCTGTCAGATGAGTCAGATAAAGCTCCAGCAGGCAAGCCCTCTGCCTGAGGTCACAGGAGGCTCTGAGTTCTGCTAGTAGCAGCCAGGGGCACAAGTTGACTGTTTCAAAGATCCCCCAGGTCTCTTATCCTGCTTCATCTCCTGTACCGGGGTTTCTCTATGTCTCACCAGCCTATTGGTACAAATGAGTCACCTAGCCGACTGGCTATCATCTCAGCAGCCCAGCCCCGTCCCTGCCCTCCCCACTCACCTGGCTCTTTAGCCACCCATCTCAGCACTTCCTAGAGCAAGAGTCCCTGATGATGTCCACAGTCTCTCCTCCTTCAAAGTTTACCCAGTCAAGAACACCACGGAACCTGGCAGAGTGGGCTTTCTGGGGCTACAGAGATGTATCCCACTAGAAGTAGGGGAGCGGGGTTCTGGTGGCCCCACGAGCAAGCAACCTCAGTGCTGCCCTCACCCTTAGGAGCTTCCCTGTAGCAGGAAGAGGGGTCCTATTGGTTCTCAGCATGTCCCCAAGCAGCTACAGACTGGGACACGGGACCTTAGGAAGACACACACTAGTAGTGTGTCACCATGCATCCAGGGTGCCATGGAGAAAGCTCCAGAAGAGAATGGAAGGATTGTGGGAGGGCACACGCCTGGCTGGGCAGAAGCCCATGCTACCAGTCACAGAGGGTTCAACAGTCAACAGGGTTCAGTGCTGTGAGCCTTTATTACCATTGCCCACTTGTTCCTCCAAGCCAAATAGGGTAGGGACAAGGAAACTGATGGGACTCAGAGAGACCAAGCCACTGGTCTGAAGTCACAATGCTAATGGATGATGAGTTCCTGTAGAATCAGATCTGAGGGTCCCCAACTTTATACTCATAAATGTTGTCTTTACCAGTGTGAGACTCAGCATTGAGAAACTCAGCTTCTATAATCTTCAGCCAAAGCCCTTGCTACATTGACTGCAGTTCTTAGGATAGGACCTTCTATCATCTTCCCATCCACACAGTGAGCAAGACAGAAATTCCCTGAATTCCAGCAGGATCCAGGGGGTAGGCTTTCACTCGGGGGCTGTGGATGTGGCTCAGCTGTATACAGCACTTGCCTTGAAAGCTCGAAGCCCTGGATTCTGTACCTAGTACTGCATAAACCAATGATAGGACACATGCCTGTAATCCCAGCACTTGGGAAGTAGAAGCAGGAAAGTCAGAAGTTCAAGGTCATCCGAACTTTCTCAGAGCTTGGCTATATGAATCTCAGAAAGAGGAGAGGGAACATGGAAAAGAAGCTAGGAAACAATAAACAGTCATTTTATGTCAATTTAAAAATTAAATACTGCAGGTGCCTAGAAAGGAACAGCAGTGAAGAGCACTGACTGCTCTTGCAGAGGACCCAGGTTCAATGCCCAGCACCCACATAGCAGCTCACAACCTCCTTTGACTCCACTTCTAGGGATCTGATGGCTTCTTCTGACTTCCATGAACAACAGGCACACTTGTGGTAGAGAGAGACACACATGTGGGTCAAAATACCCGTACATGCCTCTTATTAATTAAATCAACCATTTTTTTAAATGAACCAGTGCCCAGAAAGATGGTGTGTAGCTGCAGTGTTACAAGCTGTGTGCCCACCCTCCGTGCCCCCAGCTCTTGGGCCGGCTGTGCATGTGGCCTGACATCCTGTCTTTTCTGTCACCTTACCCTGAATTTGTCAGTTTTCTGTTTTCTGGTTTTCTGACCAGACTAAAAAGCTGAGACACATGGGGTGCTTTTTAAATGCTATGATTAGGTCCTGGCCACTTAGATTAGCCTCTGTAAGGTGAGTCTAGGAGGAAGAGGATGGCTGCAGGCAGTTCCCGAGTACCATCCAAGCCTGGGGACCAACAGAAGCTGGTAAAGGCCAAGGGAGGGGCTGACTTCTCCTGAACATTCTCCCATCTCCTTCCCTTCTACTTTCCACCATGCCCAGGAAATAGCCTCTGCCCTCCCTACTATGTGGCCCCATCTCCTGCTTGTGTCTTGTAAGCTTTGCACACAGTAGGTGCTCAGTAAATGTTTGGGAGCAAATCGAGGAAGTGGCTCCTTTAGCTGTTCTGTATATACACAGAAGTGTGTGTTTGTGTATGTACGTGTGTATGAGTATTATTATAGGGGAGGTTAGGAACATGTATGCCACAGTGCACATGTAGAATGTATGTGTGTGTGTGTTCCTGTGTATGTTCTTGTGGTGGGTATATGTATGCTGCAATAGATAGATAGATAGATAGATAGATAGATAGATAGATAGATAGATAGATATTTTGTGTGTGTGTGTGTGTGTGTGTGTGTGTGTGTGTAGGCACGTGTGCCACAGTGCACATGTAGTGTGTGTATGTGTTTGTGTGTGTTTTTGTGTGTGTTCTGGTGTTGGGGTGTAGGCACAAGTGTGCCAGTGCACGTGTATGTATTCTTGAGTAGGGTTGTTGACACATGTGTGCCATAAATGCACATGTAGTGTGTCTGTCTATCTGTCTGTCTGTGTGCATGTGTCTGTTCTTGTGTGGGGTTGTAGGCACATTTGTGTCATAATGCACTTATAGAGGCCAAAGAACAAATTTCAGGTATTGATCCTCATATTTTCACTTGGTTTATGACAGGGAGGGTCTCTTGGCTCTTGCATAAGCCAAGCTAGCTGGCCTTCCATCCATCCTCGATAGTGGATGCTGGGATTACAACCATCCGGGCTACCACTTTTCTGTGGATTCTGGAGTCCTGAGCTCAGGACCTCAGCCTTGTGCACATATGAGCCTTCTCCACGCCTCCTTCAGCTTTCTCTCTGGTAGGTAACAGTGTCTCAATTGCTCCTGAAGAACTGTACAGAGAGGGACTGAGCCATAGCTCAGGGTCAGAACACCTGCCTAGCATGCAAGAGACCCTGAGTTCCATTCCCAGCACTGCAAATATACCTAAGTAAATAAATCAGAAAAACTTACATTATGAGACCCAGTATCCCAGGGCCACACAGGTAGCAAGATCTCCACAGGCTGGCCAGGGGTTTGCCCTTGCAATATGCTTTTACTTCAAAAAAAGTCTGGAGGCTGGGTATGGTGGCACATTTCTTTAATCCCAGCACCTGGGAGGCAGAGATGGGCAGATCTCTGAATTCAAGGCCAGCCTGGTCTACAAAGCAAATTCTAAAACAGCCAAGGCTACACAGAGAAACTCTGACTCAAAAAAAAAAAAAAGTTTTGTTTTTTTGGTTTGTTTGTTTGTTTGTTTGTTTTTAAGGTTTAGGGCTGTAGAATGGCTTAGGGATTAAGAGCACACACTGCCTTTCCAGAGGACCTGCGTGTGGTCCCCAGCATCCAATCAGCTGGCTCACAGCTGCCTGTAACTCCAACTCCAAGTGGATCGAACTCCCTCTTCTGCCTCCACAACGAGACTGCACTCACATGACATATCTACACACACACACACACACACACACACAAACACACACACACACACACACACACACACACCATATTTTTACTTATTTTTAATTTATTTCTAATTTTTATTTGCTTATTTTATTTTATTTTATTTTATTGGTTTTTGCAGACAGGGTTTCTCTGTATAGCCCTGGCTGTCCTGGAACTCACTCTGTAGACAAGGCTGGCCTCGAACTCAGAAATCCGCCTGCCTCTGCCTCCTAAGTGCTGGGATTAAAGGCATGCGCCACCACGCCTGGCCTTTATTTTTTAAATATTAAGCCAAGTGGTGGTGATGCACACCTTTAATCCCAGCACTCGGGTGGCAGAGGCAGGCAGATCTTTGTGAGTTTGAGGCCAGCCTGGTCAACAGAGGAAGTTCCAGACACCCAGGGCTGCGCAGAGAAACTCTGTCTCAAAACAAACAAACAAATCTTTTCTGACTGAGTAGGTGGTGACAATCTGGGTTTGGGTTTGAATCTATGTTTCCTTGAATCCTAGAGAGGAAGAATTTTATGTTACATATTAGTCATTTTCATGGCTTCTTCTGTGGACTATCTGTTCCCAATTTACTAATTTACAGTGAGAAATGTCACTGCCAAAGGGACCGGATACATGTGTCCCGCTGCCAACACTTAAGTTCCCTGTAGGCACAGTCCACAGAAAGCCAAATCAAATCAGAGAGATGCTTGGTAAGCAAGAGGGGAGGGAGGGGCTGGTGATGAGGACTTGTGGCACCCGAGACCTCCCTCTGGGATCCTTCCTGTCTCTATCTATTGCTTTCCTGCATATCCAGTCTTTCTTCAGAAGCAGAGTTGAGAGTCAGAAATGTTACTGTAGGTGGTAGGTGCATACCTATAATCCCAGCGGGAGGGGAGAACAGGTGTTCAAGGCTAGCCTAGTCCCAGCTTGTGTCAAGACTTGGAAGCCAGCCTGAGCTATATGGCACTCTAGCTCAGAATAAGGAGGATAAATAAATACCACGGCATTCAGAGCAGGCCTGTCATCCTAGCTGCTGAAGAGGCTGAGGCAGGAGGATGGCTTAAGCCCAAGAGTTTGAGAGCAGCCTGAACAACAGAGTCAGAGAGGGAGGGAGAGAAAAAGAGAGCGAAAGAGAGAGAGAGGGAAAGAGGGAGGAACCCAGAGAGGGAAGGAGAGAAAGAGGGAGGGAAAGAAGGAGAGAAAGAGGAAGGAAAGGAAGGAAGAAGGGAGGGAGGGAAGGAAGGAGGGAGAGAGGGAGGGAGGGAGGGAGGGAGGGAAAATGATGCCATTGCAGTCACTTGGGGCTCCTTTTCTCTGGCCTAGGGTTCCTCCCTTTTTTCCTTCTAGTTATGTTGTTGTTGTTGTTGTTGTTGTTGTTGTTGTTATTGTTTAGAGACAGGGTCTCACTCTGTAGTCTGAGCTGGCCTGAAACTCATGTCAATCAACATCTCTTCCAGCCATGCATGTATGATCGTGCTTCATGTGTGTACCTGGCACTCTCAAAAGCCAGAGAAGAGCCTTGGCTCTCTCCAGAACTGGACTTACAGATGGTTGTGAGCTGCTGTGTAGGTGCTGAAAATCAAACCCAGATCCTCTGGAAGAGCAGCCAGTGCTCTTAACCACTGAGCCATCTCTCTGTCCCCTCTCAGGCTCCCCTCCCAGGCTCAGCTGCACACCCATTCCCAGGACATTTACAAAGCACAGCTGATACCTTCAGGGTGTCTGCCTTCCTGGATGTTCCCACACATAAGCAGGGCTGGGGTCTGTGAGACGCCACGTCATGCTGCTGGCACAGAGCACTTGTACACAGAGCCTGTGCGATTCTTTCCTTAGTCTTCAGACGGCTCTCTGACCTCTGGCAGGTTAAGACTCACTGTGACTGAGTCCCATGAGTGTGCAAAGAGGGTGGGGACAATAAGAGGCTAACAAGTATAAAGTTCTGGGTTCAAATCCCAGCACCAGAGAGAGGGCAGGAATCGGAGAGGAGCTCTTTGAGGAGGGTGAGCTTAGTGGAAAGATTGCTCAGGGAGCCGGGAGGAAACAGGATGTGAAGGGGGCAAGCCTGAGGCGCGCTGGCCTGCAGCTTGTAACAGCCTCTTCCGCTCAGCCTGGGCCCTCTGGCTTGTTCTCCACCCCAGACCTCCACAGTTCAAGCTGGACTAAGTCACACACACACACACACACACACACACACACACACACACACACACACCTTCCAGGTGTCCATTTGTGAAAAGATGCAAATTCCTAAGGACACCAGGCAATCCCTCACTGCATGGGCCCCAACCTTCCCTTCCAGGCTTAGAGACTTAGATTGCAATTCTAGTTTGCCACGGCCTTGGGTATCAGATCCTTTGGCCTGTCTAGACTTGTCTCCTCATCTGTGTAAGAGGCACCTTGAGTTCACTGTCTTATAGGGCTATTGACTCTGTAAAGCAGTCTTTTGCCTGAGAACCATGGATAAATTATAACAGTAAAACGATCTCATAATGTGCTTATAAATATAATTATTCCTGGGCTGGTGAGAGGGCTCACAGGGTAAAGGCACTTGCAGGCAAACCTGACCAACTGAATTCAATCCCTTGGACCCATATGGCAGAACGGAAGAACCAGCTTCTGCAAGATGTCCTCTGACCTCCCACACGAGCACCCCATACATACTGCACATATCCACAAATAAATGAGCAAAACTTTACAATTTTAATATAATTATTTCTATTAGAATGGAAATATAAAAACTAAAATCTTGAAGCTACTTGAAACCTTTATCTGGAAGCAAGGGTGGTAGTCATACCCTCTCCAGGGAGAATTCTAAAACTTAGGACACGCTATACTCAAAGCATATGTTGTCCTATGAGGCCGTGGAGTAAGGTCCAATAAACACACATGATGACCAGGTAGAGTACAGCTCTGGTCACCAAGCTCTGTTATCCTATAGTTGTACCATCCAAAGCAAGTTACAACTAGGAATCATCTCCCTGTCCCCGAGAATTGCTGTGGAGCACAGCCGAGTTGGGAGTGTGTGGCAACTGCCAGCCCTTTCCTCTTAGTCTTAGAGAGCAAGCTGAAGAGGGACTAGACAAGAGGCACTGAGCCTCAATCTCTTTATCTGCCATTGCAAAGGGGGGAAACCGAGACCTCCTGCAGCTAGCATGCTGGATGTTCCCTGAACATCTGTGTCTGTCCCAACCTGCCAGGGGCATGGACACCAGCTCGGAATCCTTGGCAGAAAGCATGGCGTTTGGCCCTGCTCTGAGACAGCCGAGAAGGGCTCAGAGAAGGAAAAGAGTCTGAGGAAGGTTCCGGAGCACGTGACTGGCTTCTTCCATCAGCAGCCCTTATACAAACAGTGCGCTTCCTCCGTTCACTAGTCCTGGGGACCGCACATGAGGAATTTTTTTCTCTCCTCCTTTTTTTTTTCTGCTGATTAAGTTCCCCCAAAAGCCCCTTAAGAATTTTAATAAGAAATGCAAAAATCAACAAAAGTGCAGCAAAGCCTTTCCTGTTATTAAATAAGGGAAAGCAAATATTGCAGATAGGACATATTTCATAAGAGGATGTTATGTTTGGGTGGGAAAAAAATGAGAGAGAAAAGAAAAGACTAATTTGCTTTCTGGCAGCAAATGTGTCTTTGCTGAAATTTGGTTTCAAATCTGATGACTGGGGAGCATTGTCACTGGCTTGCCTGGAATTTAGACCTTTGACATATGAGGTGAGTGTGCTCAGACAAGCAGGGAAGCTTTAGACCTCGGTCCTGTGAGGAGAGGAGAGAGTTTTTTAGCCACCCAGGAAATTATAACTCATGGCGGGCCACAAGCAAGACAAAAGCAACCAGGAACAAAGAACACTTGGGTTTTGAGAGAGAAAGCAAGACGAGCGTCCTCTATACCACCGTTTTAGAAAGAGGGGTGATATCTAAACGGATAGCAGTGCAATCTCCACACAGTGAGAGGCCCGCAGCAACTGGGGCCAGGGCTTGAATATGGCATCGGCTGTTTCTTCCCTGTTACCTCCAGCTGTTCTGACTCTCAGTTTCCTCATCTTTAAAATGGAGATAGGGGGTTGAAGAGACAGCTTGCTGGGTGAGAGCACTGACTGCTCTCGCGGGGGTCCCTGGTTCAGTTCCCAGAACACATATGGTACCTCATAAGTGCCTGTAACTCCAGGCCTAAGGGATCCGCCACTCTCTTCTGGCCCCACTACATACCTATGGTGTACACATGTGCACCACATGCCAGCAAACACCCATACACATACAATAAATCAAATAGGACCTAAAAAGGATAAAGTGAATGATGAATTGATGAATGAATGAATGAATGAATGAATGAATGAATGAATGAAATGGCGAGACTGAATATCATCTACTAAGAGAGGTGAGGTGAACACACACCACTTGCTCTTACTGCTATGGAAGAACCCCTCCCGGAGGAAGCGACTTAAAGGAGGAAGGGCTTATCTTGCCTCTCAGTTTCAGGGAACACAGCCCAGCAGGCATGGTGGCCTGGTCCACGGTGGTGCCTGCAGCTTGTCACACCATGGTAGACCAGGAGGCGAAGGCGAAGGCGGGAACCCCATAACTCACTTCTGCTAGCTCTAGTACTCCCTCAGGTCCCATGGCCTCCCAAAACAGTCACTAGGCAGAGACCAAGTGTGCAAATACATGAGTCAGCAGGGGACACCACACACGCAAACCCCTAAGAGTGAGGAATAAAAAACAGAAAAATGAGCCCTGAAAATGACACGCTCAGCTCAGGACTCGCAGTCTGACAAGTGCGAAGGGGAAAACGTAAGAGAAGAAGGTCACAGCTGTGCACTGAAGAATGGAACGTGCTCTGAGGAATAAATAAAAGGGTTCATTTTATTCATTTATGAAAGGTTCACCCCAAACTCTGCTATACATGCCTCATCCACGCAGCCTTCACACGTAAGCTCTATGGTCTAGCATGCTGCATATCGAGGCTGCAAACTCTAGCCTGTGACACATGAAAGCTATGTGTGGTACAGCCTGCTGCATGCTAAGGCTCTGTGGTCTAGCCTGCTACACACCAATGCACAGCCTTCCTCTGCCACCAAACCATCACTGTGCAGCACAGAATGTCACTTGATTGCTTCTTTCTCCATCATGATCAATAGAGCAACGGCGCTCAGGACTTCGAATGCCGGTCAGCGCCGCCCAGGGAGACAAAAAGCAAATGGGAAAACTGGGTTTACTTTCTGGCTGGAGCACCTAGCATTAGAAAGTGGGTGCCACCTAGCAAGTTCATGTGTGACCACAGCTTCAGAGAAAATGACCAAAGCAAAGGACAGAGGGGAAGTGGGCTCACCGTATAGCCACTGCCGGCCAGCAGCTTCCACGACAGAACTACCTGGTCCTGGCCTCCTCTGTCCTGTGTCCTCCCTGAGGCGGGTCAGCAGTCTTGGAGATGTTCCTATCCCCCTGCAGGAGTGACAGATGTACCTATTCCCCCTGCAAGAGTGACAGTAACAGGGGCGGATACCTGGGTCCTCCCCGTAAATGCTCATGAATGGGACCTCACCAACTACAAATCCTGGGACCAGAACTGGGGCCTCATCCTTCCTAGCTATCCTCAGACCCCAGAGTGCTACCACCACCTTCCAACCCCAGGCAGGAAATCTGGCTTATGTTTACCTCCCTGAAGCAGCTTTTGTATTTATATAAATAATAGGAGAAATAATGTGGCAATCAGTTTGCATACCCACCACTCAGATTTATTTCCATTTGTTTTGTTTTGTTTTGTTTTGTTTTTAAGAAATGAAGCATTAGAGGCAAAATTAAAGCCCCTTTATCCACTGCCAATTGGGCACCATAGATGACTAGGCATTGGTATGTGAACATATATACATGTACATCCAGTGTGTGATATATTGTGTTTTAATTTTCATAAGGATATATATTATCCTGTATCTTTATCATGTGTTTAAAATTTGCCTATCAATACGCTGACAGAGAAACATATTAATAAGTTAGTTTGTTCATTTTTACTGCCTACTGCCATGCAGTATTCTACTCTAAGAATGCTGTACAATGTGTGTCTATGGCACATTTTATGAATGTGCCGTCCATATAGGGAGAAAGAGTTAGGCTCTTTCCCTCAAAACATACATGTACATGCACACACGAATGCACAGGCACACACATGCACACTCAACTACATGCCACATTTTGATTTAAAAGAGGAGTCTGGCTGGAGGGTGGATCAGCTGGAGGGTGCTTTCTGCTCTGCCTTGGAACCTGAGTCCTGTTCCCAGCACCTACACCAGTGGCTCAACTGCCTGTCACTCCAGCTCCAGGGGATCCAACAACCCATTCTGGCTTCACCAAGCAGTCTGACCCATGCACAAATAAATAAACAAATAAATAAATGAAATATTTTTCTTTAAAAAGGCATTTGGGCTGAGAGACAGCTCAGTGATTAAGAGCGCTCACTGTTCTGTCCTGCAGAGGACTGGAGTTCAATTCCCAGCCCCCACGGCAGGCAACTCACAATCATCAGCCTGTAACCCCAGCTGCAGGGGATCCAACCTCTGGCCTGGTTGGACACCAGCACTCTTATGCACAAGATACATACGCATACACGGTTTTAAAAAGAAAATCTAACTTGGAGGATCTTGAAAAGAATCAAGCTCCTGTCCTTCTAAAAAAGGAGTGGAAATGGGCCAGGTGACTTTTCTTCAATAATACGATGGTGATCTGGGTTGTTTTAGTTAGGTTTTTATTTTTTCTGACAACTACAACAGACTAAAGGCAGCAGCTGGATACCATGCAAAGGCCCAGCAAACCTCGAGGGCCCCGCAGCTCAACCCTCACCACGTGACCCCGAGTTAATGCAGAACCCTTGCTTATAGGTGAAATAGGAGTGCCCCCCCCCCGAAAAAGTGGTCGTAGGGCTTCTCCTTTCCTGTGGCTCAACATATTCTCCCTCAAAGCTGTGAAAGGCTTGTTCTGCCAGCAGGATGAAGCTGGACCACATCCTGGGTTGGGTAGATTTGGTGTTTATTTTGCAGCTCTGGTTGAAGATGGTACCCACCAGCACAAGAAGGCTTCACCTGGAGTGGTTGAAATTTGCTGAAATGCCGCCATCTCGTGGTCGAGATGCAACACTGCAGGGTCTGGCCTCTCAGGAAAACAATGGTGCGACAGGGGGTGCCCAGCCCTGCTCAGAAATGTGGCCGGCTCCCCATTGTCTGCGGGGTAAAGTCCGAAAGCCAAGCCTGGAATTCAAGTTCCTCCACAATCCGCCCCGCCTTGCCTATCCGGCCTTATCTCCGACCTCCTGCCCCGGCCAGGCCCAGCTCCTCCCTCAACCTCCAAGCTGAGTCCAGCCTCTCACTATGGCCAGCCCTGTGCTCCAGACAACCATCAGCCCCCCAGCTTCTAAGCCAGCTCTTCCCTATAGGAAGCGTTCCTGGTCCATCATGGGCCCCACCACCATCACCTGCCTCCCCACAAACTCTTACAGAGTCGTGTTTTTTTCAACACTGCACACTTGTTTTTTGGGTGTTTGAGCTAAGCCCTAGAGTCCCATGGGGCCGTTGAGGCTGGGAGTCTATGGAGCCTGCTCTGATCCCAGCTACCTGCAACAGAGACAGAGGTGATGGCACCCAACACACAGGCGTGCTATGACAGCCACACAATGGCCATAGTAGAGATGAGCAGGATGGCGATAAAACACAGGGCATCATTTCGTTGACCTCGAATTTAAGATTTGAAAACTGTTGAATCTATACACCAAATTTCATGCCTATAATCCCAGCACTTGGGAGATAAAGATCTGAGTTCAAGGTTATCCTGTGCTACATGCAGAGTTTAAAGCCAGCAACATCAGACGGTTTCTGAATAGGAAGAAAGGAAGAAAATGAAGGAAGGGAGAGAGGAAGAAAAGGTTTTAACTGCTCCTAAGTATGGTTGGGAGTAAGTTTATTATAGATATAAGGGAAAGATAGCCAGAGGCAGAGACATCTGGGAGAGTCCAAAGTGGTCATGACCTGAACCATATGGGGAGAAGGGGGAGGGGAAAGGAGAGACAGGAACCAAGTACAACAGCCAGGAGGCCAAAGGTACAAAAGGAGAGAGGTAGGTAACCAAAATGTTACATAGCGAAGAGTCTCTAGGGCAGCCCTAGCCCAGCCTCTGGGCTGGAGAGTTCAGGGTAGAGGCGGAGGGGGGGGGCGGGGGGGGCGGGGGGGGGTGTTATAACAGCCATACCCTGTTACAGGTAGGGACTAAGGGATGCTGGGAGAACCTGATGGCCAGGTCTACTTTGATATGTTAAATGGGCACCTCAGCCCTTGTCCCAAATTTGAAACTTAACAGTTAACAATTTCAAACCCCTTCCCCCACCCCCACCCCCAACAAAAAGTATATTGGGGGGGCAACTTTTTTTAAAAATATATTTTAAAAATTATGTGTTGGTTCTGTTCATGACTCACATTAAGACTTGGTGTCCCCAGACAGTTGGGACACCTTTAATCCCAGCACTCAGGAGGCAGAAGCAGGTAGATCTCTGAGTTTGAAGCCAGCCTGGTCTACAGAGTTAAGATTTGATGTCCATTTCCCGCTGTGTTTACTATGTAGTAGACAAATGACCTTTATACTGATAGAAATGTTTGCTTGTTTTAGTCTATCAAAAAAAGTTTACACCTTTAATCGCAGCACTCAGGAGGTTGGGGCAGCTGGGTCTGTTTGCAGACAGCATGGTCTACAGAGCAAGTTCCAGAACAGCCAAGGCTACACACAGAAACCCTGTCAAGAAAGAAAGAAAGAAAGAAAGAAAGAAAGAAAGAAAGAAAGAAAGAAAGAAAGAAAGAAAGAAAGAAAGAGAAAGAAAAGAAAGAAGATATTTAAGATTGCATAAATCTCCCTACCTGGAAAAACTTTTTGTTTATGCAGAACACTCCCCCACACGTTCCCAGTACTTGATGGCCTGAAGTACTTGATGGTCCCTTTTCTTCATTGTCTTTGCCTTGGAGTCTTTTTTTTTTTTAAAGATTTATTTTATTTATTATATGTAAGTACACTGTAGCTGTCTTCAGACACTCCAAAAGAGGGCGCCAGATCTTGTTACAGATGGTTGTGAGCCACCATGTGGATGCTGGGATTTGAACTTATCACCTTCGGAAGAGCAGTCGGATGCTCTTACCCGCTGAGCCATCTCACCAGCCCTGCCTTGGAGTCTTTTAAAACTAACCAATAATCACAAGTCTGTGAGATCAGCCCCCAGCCAATGGAGAAGAGGCAGAGGCAGCGCCTGCTGTGAAGTCCCTGCCCCTCTCATCCCCTCACCCCCCTCACCCCCCTCACCCCTCTCATCCCCTCACCCCGCTCACCCCCACCACCACCCCCATTGCTTGCTAGCTGGTTTGGGTCTTGGTCGCCCTTTTTGAAGAAAGAGTTGCACTACCAAGCTTCCTTCCCCTCAGTCATGAATTCCCTTATGTGACACCTACATTGATTGTTTTCTAGTTCCTTTTTTTTTTTAAAGATTTATTTATTTATTTTATGTATATGAGTACACTGTAGTTGTACAGATGGTTGTGAGCCATCATATGGTTGCTGGGAATTGAACTCAGGACCTCTGCTCGCTCTGGTCCTGTTCGCTCCGGCCCAAAGATTGATTGATTGATTGATTGATTGATTGATTGATTATATGTAAGTACACTGTAGCTGTCTTCAGACACCCCAGAAGAGGGTGTCAGATCTCATTACGGATGGTTGTGAGCCACCATGTGGTTGCTAGGATTTGAGCTCATGACCATCGGAAGAACACTCAGCACTCTTAACTGCTGAGCCATCTCTCCAGCTCCTTTCTGTTTGTTTCTAACTCTACTCTGGAATTCTGAGACTCTGTGTGTGTGTGTGTGTGTGTGTGTGTGTGTGTGTGTGTGTGTGTGTGGTGTGTGTGACCTCAACATGAGGCCTCACTTTTGCAATCCCTCGCAGATTTGCAGAATCAGCCATGTGCACACTCCCTCAGAAGCCCACCTTCTAGTTCCAGCTCTCAGAACAACAAACAGAAGCATGATTTCTGGGTTAGGGAATGCCAAGATTTCTACACTCTTGTGGGTTTTCACTTGTGATTTTGGTGTTTCAAATGCCCCCAAGCAGAGTGCTGAAGTGATGCAGTGTTGCTCAGGCAGGAAATGCGATTTACTGGAGGAAATACGGCTCAGATAAGCCCTGGCACACACCAGTTACTGCACTGCTGCCTGTGAGGTCAATGTTAATGAATGAACCGCAGATAATACAGAGACTGGCTTTAAATAGAACCACCACTGTGAAACAAGGTTATATTGACCACAGGATGAAAAAGCTGTGATCAGAGGCTCCCAGAAACCAGCCCAGTGTTCTTCTGGGAAGAACAGGTCAATATTTGCTAACTTTATTAGGATACGCATGACTACCAGAAATAGAATCAACTACACCGTTGATACAAGCTTGTGTGTCTGTGTTACATGTATATAATACATTAAGAGATTCATACTAAGATATCATGAGTGAAATCTTACATGCTGTTTAAGGTTCTTCTATTTATTTTTAAATTGATTTATTTTATGTTTATGACTGGTTTTGCCAGGCTAAAGACATGGCTCAGCAGTTAAAAGCACCGATTGCTCTTCCTAGAGGTCCTGAGTTCCATTCCCAGCAACCACATGGTGGCTCACAAGCATCTGTAATGAGATCTGATGCCCTCTTCTGGTGTGTCTGACGACAGCTTCAGTGTATACATATACAAAAGAAAAAAAGTGTGCCAGCACATGACTGTTTTGCCTTCACATATGTCTGTGCTTAGTGCCAAAAGGGGGTATCAGATCCCCTGGAACTGAAATTACAGATGGATGTGAGCCAAAGTAGGTTCTGCAAATTGAGCACAGGTTCTCTGGTAAAGTGTCCAGTGCTCTTAACTCCTTAACCCCTGAGCCACCTCTAAGGCCCTCTTGGTGGTGGTGGTTTTTTTTTTTTTTTTTTTTTTTTTTTTGGTTTTTCGAGACAGGGTTTCTCTGTGTAGCCCTGGCTGTCCTGGAACTCACTTTGTAGACCAGGCTGGCCTCGAACTCAGAAATCCGCCTGCCTCTGCCTCCCGAGTGCTGGGATTAAAGGCGTGCGCCACCACGCCCGGCATGGTGGTGGTTTTTTATTTGGTTGTTTGGTTGGTTTTTTTGTTTTTGTTCTTTCTAGACAGGGTTTCTCTGTGTAGCCCTGGCTGTTCCGGAACTCACTCTGTAGACCAGGCTGGCCTCAAACTCAGAGATCCGCCTGCCTCTGCCTCCCGAGTGCTGGGATGAAGTGTGAGAGAACACGGCTCTGCTTCATGATCTTCTTTTAAGAGACAAGCAAGGGTCTCAGTATACTGCCCGGCCTTGAACTCCCAGCCTCAAAAGATGGACCCCTCTGCTACCATAGTAACTATAACTATAAATACATACCACCATGCCTGGGTAGGAATTATCTTCAAATACTCCAACAAGGAAATCAAAGTTGAGATATGAAGAATATGAAAGAAACAAGATAGCCTGTCTTAGTCAGGGTTTCTATTCCTGCACAAACGTCATGACCAAGAAGCAAGTTGGGGAGGAAAGGGTTTATTCGGCTTACACTTCCACATTGCTGTTTATCACCAAGGAAGTCAGGACTGGAACTCAAGCAGGTCAGAAAGCAGGAGCTGATGCAGGGGCCATGGAGAGATGTTCTTTACTGGCTTGCTTCCCCTGGCTTGCTCAGCCTGCTCTCTTATAGAACCCAAGACTGCCAGCTCAGAGATGGACCCACCCACAAGGGGCCCTTGATCACTAATTGAGAAAATGCCTCACAGCTAGATCTCATGGAGGCATTTCCTCAACTGAAGCTCCTTTCTCTGTGATAACCCAGCTGTGTCAAGTTGACACAAAAACTAGCCAGTACATAGCCAAAGTTGGAAGTTTGAGAAATCCATGTTTTGTTTTTATGGAGGCAGGAGGCAACTGCTCTACAACTAATTCACACACAGCCTAGGGAAGGGGGGAGGGGGAGGGAAGGAGGGAGGAAGGAAAGGGGGTGGATTTCACTATATAGTCTGGGCTGATCTGGAACTTGCTATGTAGACCAGGCTGGCCTTCGATTTGTAGAGCTCTGGCTGCTTCTCCTTACCAAATGCTAGGATGAAAGGCACTCACCACCACACCTGACAGAAATTTTAATTACCTGTCTGTATTCTTTGTTTTACATTTTGTTGTTGTTGTTATCTTTTGTGTATCCTTAAACAGTTTCATACAGTGTATCTTGACTACAGCCACCCCCAGCTCTCCTCTCCCATCTCTCTACTTGCCCACACATCCCTTCACCCCTTCCTCCCTCCATTCCCCTGGCCTTTTATCGTTTGGGTTATCCATCAAATACAGTTAGTACTGCTGGCCAGAAGGTTAACTGATCTTTCAGGCTTGATCTTGACCACGCCATATGTAGGTACCAAGTCTGCTGTGAGTCCGTGAATGCCATGGGCTCTGTGGTTTTCAGAAGACAGCACTCTCCCATCCTCTGGCTCTTTCCTGCTTTCTGCACCAACCCTTTTTCATGTTTCCTCAGTCTCGGGCAGGCAAGGGTTAATAGATATTCCCATTTAAAGCTGAGCCCTCTGCAGTCACTGGCCAGCATTTTGACCAGTACTGAGCCTGTGTAGTCACCACCGCCATCTGCAAAGAGGCGCTTCTCTGGCCAGGGGCGAAGGTAACACTAATCTGTGGGTATAACTAAAAAAAATTGGAAGTAGCTGGGCCTCTTCATTTAACAAGATACTAGTAGTCGGTTTCTCCTCAGGGCCTTTGACTTCCTGAGACAGGCTTTAGATCAGGTTTACAATAACAGGGATGAGTTCCCTCCGTCGAACAGTCTCAGATCCAATCATTAATATGGGTTGCCTCTGTAACCTTCGCACTATTATTGCTCCAGTGGGCACCATTTTCCCTGGTAGCATTCAGGGTTCATTACTGAAAAAAAATGCTCATATCACACTGAGGTCAAGGGCAGTCTTTTGGGGCAGGTCGCTTCATATCTCATCTCTAAAAAAAAAAAAAAAAAAAAAAAAAAATGGACCTTGTGTTGGAACCTCCAGGCAGTGAGCATAGGCAGGTAGATCTCCATGAGTTCAAGGCCAATCTGGCCTACAGAATGAGTTCCAAGCAAACCAAGGCTATACAGTGAGACCTATGTAATCGCAAAAGGAAAATAAATCAACAAGTAAACAAACAAACAAACAAACCTTGTGGGATTGCTGTGAGGATTACAGCGGGATAAACTACCCACTAGCCTTCCTCATTAGACTTAGCCGGGAGATGGGGGCGTAACGTCGGCGGTACTGTGCGCAGGCGTGCTTTGCTAGAACGCAGCCAGTCGCTTTTGCGGCTGCGCGCAACTGGTTTTGCGGCCGCACTGCTTGACGGCTGCAGCACCGCCCCCCGGTTGCCGGGTAACGGTGGGCGCGCGTGGCCGCGAAAGGTAAGGCTGACTAGAGAGGTCCTGAGCCTTCCGGCTCCTTGTGTTCTGTGTCCAGCGCGAGAGCGGCTTCAGGCGGGAGTGGGGTGGGGGCTGTGGCTGTCACTCAAGCGCACATGGGCACGGCGTCCTAAGGGCTGCGGAGCGCTTCGCTCTCGCTGACAGATGCCATCTGCCCCAGCCCCGAGCTGGTCTGCCTTGGTCCTCAGCCCTGCACCTCGGCCCAGGAGCTGTGCAGTGGCGGACACAGATGCAAGTGTGTTTGCAAATGATGAGGAGCCCACGCGGGGCTGAGGATGGGACTCGGTTGGCAGCTCCCAGCACCGCATCCAACCAAGCTGCTGCCCGCCTGTAATCCCAGCTTCCAGAGGTGGAGGCGAGAGCATCAAGTTGTTGGGTTTTTTTTTTTTTTTTT
>LR753356.1:623382-726654 GCA_902729485.2 Mus minutoides | reverse complement strand
GTTTGAAGCCAGCCTGGGCTACGTGTGGCCTCATCTCAAAAATAATAAATAAATAAATAAATATAAATAAATACATGCTCAGAGACCATGGGTGAGTTTTGCCATAAGGGAGGCTTTTTAGACACCTGATCCAAGAGTTTTGGGAAATGATATGGCCCCACCTCTTCCTGTATGGTTTGTGCTTAGATTGACACGTAGGAGCATATAGAGGGGGTCGGGCTGACCCTTGGATGTGATGGTTCGTGCCTTTAGCTGTAGCATATGGGAAGGTGGGTCAGAAAGATCATAGTTTAAAGCTAACCAAAGCTACATAACAAGGCCATGTGTCAGCAAAACCAAAATTTTTAAATGAATATCAGGCTAGCAGGTTAAGGGAGGAATGAAGGACAGGCCTTGCTTTTGATGGACAGAAATTTGTTTTGTGTTGCTCTGGCAACAGGGATGGACAGGTTTCTCCTTAACAGTCTTTGCAGACACACACACTGGTCTACCCTATACATATGTACCTGGATTTATATATCTGCTTTATGACATGTAACACTTGAGTACTTTGTTCCCCAGAGAGGCCAGAAGAGGCTCTCTGACCCCCTGCAACTAGAGTTGCAGGTGGGTATAAGCTACTATGTACATGCTGGGAATTGAACCTGGGTCTTTCTTCTGGATGAGTATCCAGTGTCTTAACTACCAAGCCTCTCTCAATCCCCATGCATGGGTATCTTTGACACACACTTGTCCGTTGTTCTTACTTCCTTGGTCCATGTTTCCCTCTGTCTTTATTGACGTTCCTGGCTTCATGAGAAGTTCCATGAACAACCTTGGCCAGGGCTTGATGTTTCTGTTATTACCACCACCAGGACTGTCATTTTGCTGGTGTTTGCCTGCCTGTGTGTCTTGTCTGTGCTTAACATGCATGCAGTACCCACAGAGGCCAAAAGAGGGCATTGGATCCTTGGGACTGGGGTTACAGATGGGCATGAACTACCATGTGGATCCTGAGGGTGGAGCCTGGGTCCTCTAAAAGAGCAGACAGTGCTCCTGCCACATTGTTTCTTTTTAATGGTCATGAAATGTTAAAGCCACCCACCTCCTCGGGCCCAACTCTCTGTTGTCTAATGAATGCTGGTTTGAGGGTAAGGACACCCAGGTAGGTCATCAGTCACATTTTGTCCTTTGTGAGGGGTTATGTGGGTGACCTGAGAGCTCCCTGTAACTTCTCAGTTTAAGTCAAGTGTAGACCTGACCCTAGGCAGCTGCAGGCTCAGATCCCCCACCCACCTGCTGAAGCCTCTGTCAGTTGGAATGTACACATTTGCATGAGCTGTGTGGCTCAGCAATGCTTGGGGCTGGTAGCTGGCCCCAGCTCCGTGTCACAGCCAACTCGCTTTTTGTATGTGTTCCACACTTGTTTGGTCTCCTTGGGTCAGAATAAGGCCCAGCATAAAGATATCTTCACTTCATCCTTCTAGGTAATTCTCTACCTGGTAGCTGTGTGGCATCTCACTCAGACCTAGACCACAGTGAACAGATGCAAATCTATGCCTGAGCAGGACCCACAGAGAGGGCCTGGGCTCTGGTTCCCACAGCCCTGAAGTTAACCCAGTGACGTCATTCACAGGGCCCTTTACAGGCCTCGGTGACCTGAATGTTGCCTTGACTGTAAAATGGCATTGCTGGCGCTCGCTTCATAACCAGTATCACCAGTGTCTGGGTGATGCCACTCTGCCAAGTCCTGTCCTCTGTGAACCATGGCTGGGAGGAGCTGGTTTTCTCCCCCTTTGTAGATGAACTAAAGCCCAGAGTCTGTGGGACTTTTACCGAAGGTTTTCCAGCTAAGATGCAGCAGCTTCCTGATCTTGGTATGTGCGCTGCGGTATCTAGCACACAGGGTAGAATACAGACGGCACAGACAGCCTGGCCTCAGTCCCTGCACACCCACTGGCGTTTGGTAGGACATAGCTGGCCCCTAAATGACAGTGACTCTGCTATGATTCATGGATTTCCTTTTAAAAGTGGAAGCCAGGCATGGCGACTCACACCTCAAACCTCAGCACTTGGGAAGTAGAGGCAGGGGGACCAGGAGTTCATGGTCATCCTCACCTACATAGTTCAAGGTCAACCTGTGTCAATAAAGCAAACAAACAAATGACAACCCTGGGGAGCTCTGGGGAATATGATGTTTCTTAAGGTGGGTCTTCAGAAGATGAAGGTCTCACTAGACTAATTCTGCCGAAGACACATTCTTGATTGTATCTCTTTATCCACTTTCTATGCAGTACCTTAGAGGATTAGCAGTCCCTGGGAGACACTGAGTTTTTGTTGGTCAGAGAAAAGAAAGTATGTTGTCCTTAAAGGCAGGGATGCTTAAGGCCTTGGTGTTACCAGCTTCAGTTAAAATGACTGCACTGGCTTTTTAGAGGTCATAGCATCTGAGATACCCTGATGACCGATGTCCTTGTTACATTGTTTCATTGTCTTACAAGTACTCTGCTCTTCCCCAAGAGACCGTGTGAACCTGGTTCTGAGTGTGCTGGCTCTGATGGTCCATGGTTACTGACTGGTTCCCCTCCTTTGTCCACTAGGGTCCTGTTATCCTTGAAGAATGGCAGAGGCTGTCTTCCGTGCTCCTAAGAGGAAAAGAAGAGTGTACGAGAGTTATGAGTCACCACTGCCCATCCCCTTTGGTCAGGACCAAGGTCCCAGGAAGGAATTCCGAATATTCCAAGCTGAAATGATTAGCAACAATGTTGTGGTGAGGGGCACAGAGGACATGGAGCAGCTATATGGGAAGGTAAGCCCAGGCTGTTCTGATTCCTCTGAGCAGCCACCTCCTTCTCCAGGTTCCTCCCAGAACCAACCATAAGCAGCAGCAGCTCTGAAACTTCAACTGTGAGCCTGAGAGGGAGACATGCTCAACCACAAACCCACATTCAACAACACAGGGTGAAGCGGTGTATAGTAAAGACAAAGAAGTAATTTACAGAAAGATAATGAGTAAAAACTTGACAGTCACCCCTACTAACTTCTGTCCCTTCCCAGAGGTCACTACACAGAGGCACGGGGCTCGTGAGCCAGGGCCTGTGGAAAGCTCCCCAACATCTCTGCTCTCTCTCCTTGCTGGCACTTGTTAGACAGGACAACAGAAGAGACCCACTCTCCACCTCCTTTTTATTGCTGCGACACTTTAAAAGCCAGCCTGATGGAGAGATGACTCAGCAGTTAGGAGCAGTGACTGCTTTTCCAGAGGCCCCAGATCTGATCCCAGCACCAATACGGCAGCTCACGGTTATCTGTAATTCTAGTTCCAGATAATTCAATACCCTCTTCTGGCCTCTGAAGGCACCAGGCATATATGGTATACAGATAGACATACATCCAAGCAAAATACCCACACACATAAAATTTAAATGACCGGCTCTTAAAAAGTAATTGGTTTTTTTCATAAACTGATTGAGATGTAGTTTATAGCCATGACGTTTACTCCTTAGAAGCATACCTTTAATTCAATGGCATTATAAATTAATGGAGCAGTGTCCTGTCACCACAGTGCAGTGTTAGGGTTTGCTAATTTGGTTTGGTGCTGGGGTTTGCACTGAGGGTCTTGTGTTCCACCTCTGAACTATACCTGCCATCCCCACTGGAAGGTATTTACCTATGTCAGTGAATCCTGCTCCTGCCCCTGCTCCTGCTCCTGCTCCTGCTCCTGCTCCTGCTCCTGCTCCTGCTCCTGCTCCTGCTCCTGCTCCTGCTCCTGCTCCCAGCTCAGGATGATGACAGGCATTCTTTCTCGCTTCTACCTTCTCTAGAGAGTTTACAGTAATGTCAGGGGCCTCAGCCCTGGGGTCCCTGGGAATCTGGTGCATTAAGGCCTCATTGGGTCCTGTGAGCCTACAGTTCCCTGCTGAGGCCTCTGTTTGTGAATAAGGTAAAACGCGGCTTTACACATACTGGACAAGTTTTAATCATCTTATAACTATTTGATTTTTTTCTGTTTATTTATAATCAAAAGCAGGGAAATTATGTAGTTAGAGGGAACCAGCAGGAAAGAGAGGGACACTTTCTCTCCAGAGTATGGAAGGATCCAAGAACACCTAGGTCTGCAGTGGATATAGCTCTCAATCCCAGGTACACTGTGTTCCTGAGCCACATAAGAGAAAAGGCTGCTCCTGCATGTTCTGGTGCCTTCAGGATGTCAGACACAAGCCAGGGTAATTAGTCATGAGAGAGAGGAGCTAGTACTGAAAGCTGGGGGGCTGCAGAGATGAATTCATGGGCAGAGTACACAAGGTCCTAAGTTCAGACCCCAGCCCTATGGGAAATAATCAACATTGATAGCATGCAGATGTGCACACATGCACCTGCACACCCACATGTGCACACATGCACCTGCACGCCCACACATACACACATGCACCTGCACTCCACATATGCATACTGCACCCGCACACCCACATGTTCACACTTGCACATGAATACCTACACACATTATACACATTACAGAGGTGGGAATGTATGATCATTAGGAAATCAGGGAACCATGAGGCTGTTGAATAGTTGTACTTCACTGCAGCTGAAACCTAACAACTGAGCATCGACATGTTTCTTCTTGAAAGGGTTACTTTGGAAAGGGGATTCTTTCCAGAAGTCGTCCAAACTTCACAATCTCCAATCCCAAGCTGGCTGCCAGATGGAAAGGTAAGCCAAGTAGCTTTCATTTGGTGCTCACATGCCCTGGTGACATGGTAAGTTCTAGAAGAGAGGCAACACTGACAACAACGAGCAGAGCAGCTACAAGTATTTGCATCAAAACAGCGATTTGTTCTGTTTAGTTTGACTTTTTTTTTTGACTGTCTTACTACTTAGCCCGGGCTGACCTTGAACTCAGAGTCTCTCATCTGCCAGCCAACCAGGCAAAAGGATCTTTTCTAGTTCTTGGAAATGCATTTCACCTTCCTTCTGGAATGGTTGGAAGCCTTACACAGATAGGGCCTTGATTTCAATCTTTTGCCCCTCAAAGACAGGAAAACTATTAATCAGGTTTTTTGGTTACACTTTGCTTGGTAGGATGCTGTGTATAGAAACTTCTCCCTGTCAAAATGAGCTTGGTGTTTCATTTGCAGAGGTAGAATTTACAATAACCATGGCATTGTTAAACATATTTATTAATGTGGGCTTGGCGGTGAGACAACTTGGGTGGATAAAAGTGCTTATCAATCCTTATGACCTGAGTTATATCTCCCGGATGGACTGTGTTAGAGTTCATATGTGTGTGAGATATACATATATTTATATATACATATATAGGCATATATTTATATATGAAGGGGTTTGTTCATATATATAGTTATATGATTTATTAGAGTGGCTTACAGACTGTGATCCAGCTAGTCCTTCAGTCCACAATACTGGATGTCTTAGTGGTCTTTAGTATACTTGGAATCCTGAAGAAGAAAGCTGTAATGCCAGAGAAGGAATGCCACAGCAGCAGGAGAGATTAACTAGAAAGTGAGGGCCAGCAGGCAAAAAGCAAAAGCTTCCTTCTTCCGGGTCCTTTTTATGTGGGCTGCCATCAAAAGGAATGGCCCACATTTAGGGTGGGTCTTCCTACCTCAAGTGATCCAATCTAGAGAAACTTCTCACACCTGCATCCAGCTGCTTGCCTTTTTTTAGTTAATTCCAGATGTAGTAAAATTATCACCGACCCATAAGGTAGAAAGAGAGCTGATTTTTGAGCTGTCCTTTGACCTCCGTGTGTGTGTGTGTGTGTGTGTGTGTGTGTGTGTGTGTGTATACACAAAAATAAATAAGTGGATGGAGTTTAAGATTTAAAAGTAGATAATGTGCTCCTTAAATTACAATTCTCTTATCCTAATACATTTTCCAAGGCAACTTAATGACAATTAAGCAATACTAGTAGGTTAAAACATAAAAGAATTGACAGGCATAGTGGCATATTCCTTTAGTCCCAGGACTCAGGAGGGGTTCAGTGCCAGGCTCTTTCCCACTGAGCCATCTCACCAGCCCCTGCCCAGGGATTCTTATATTAATTTAATAATGACAGGAAAGCCATATCAGTTGCAAGAAGCAGTCCTGAGATGAAGTCTCTTTCCTTTGCCATCGAGCTCACCCATCACAGAGCATGTAAAGCCAGTGGGCTACCTCCAGGAAGGCTGCCTGCTAGCCTTGGCCTTAGAAATGCAGAAAACAAGATGGGGTTGTGGCCTCACTGTGATGATATTAAATGAGAGTGTGAAGCTGTGAGCTGTGGGTAAACCAAAATGGAAGCCTAAGAAAGATGCATTTGGGGGCTAGAGAGATGGCTCAGCCATTGGGATTACTGGCTGCTCTTGCATAGGACCCAGGGTTGGTCCTTAGCACCCACATAGCAGCTCACAGCCATCAATTACACTAGCCAATTCCTTTTTCTGATCTCTGCATGCATGTGGTGCACAGACATATATGCAGGCAAAGCACTGAAACATGTTTTTTTTTTAAATGTTTCTTTTTAAAAAGGCGATCCATAGTGTTTTTGAAGATGAAAGGATTTGAGGATGTAGACCTGACTTAAAAATTACACAGGTGTACACGGATGGAAGCCATGTTACCTCTTAATGTTACAGATTTTGTGTTTTTGTGTACCAGTTAAAAAGTAAGAATAAAGCCAAACTTGGTTGTACAGTTCTGATATCCTAGGATTTAAGAGGCTAAAAGGAGGCTTGTGAATTCAAGGCAGCCTGGGCTACCTGCAAATGGATAATCAATCAATCAGTCAACCCTGAAAGTAAAAGCCAGGCATGGTGAAACACACTGAAATCTTAGCAGTGTAGATTAGAAGTACTGAAACAGGAGGATTGCTGTGACTTTGGGGCTAGCCTATTACATAGCCAGACCCTGTCTTAAAAAGAAGGAAAAAAAAAAAGAATGTTGTAGGATTTGTCTAGTATGTGGACAGCCTGGGTTCTGTCCCCAGCACACAGCAAGGGCCCAAAAGGAAGGTTGGGCTTTGCAGAACTGCCTTAGAAGCTCATCAATGATAAAATTTAAATATTTCAAAGGAATCCTTCTTTTGTAGAAATATTCAGGGCTGGAAAGATGGCTCATCCATTAAGAGCACTTACTGGTTTTGCCCAAGACTTGAGTTTGGCTCCCCAATCACAACCCTCCGAACTCCAGTTACACTCATACATACCTACAATCACATTCATGGCTGCATATATACACACACACACACGCATGCTCATACACTTACATAGATAAACACTCTCACACACACATACACAACATACAAATAAAACTTTAAAGTCCTAAAGGCAGTCACAGCAATGCACACCTCTAATTCTAGCACTCTAGAGGCAGAGGCAGGCAGAAGTCTGTGAGGTCAAGGCTAGCCTGATCTATATAGCAAGTTCCAGGCCAGCCAGGGCTACATAATGGGACCCTGTCTCAAGATAAGTAAATAAATATTTTTTAATCAATTGGCTAGGTCTATCCAGTTGGCTATACAACTACCCTGGCAGTAGCTGTATTGGGGAACAGTCACCTACTGTTCAGCCTTCATGAGAGAGACTTATCCATTGTCTCCTGTCAGAATGCCTCTGCTTCATAAACCACCCCAGAATACATCTCAGCAGACTCGTTGCTTCCTCCTAGGCATCAAGCTGAGGAGCCTCGGGTCAAGCCTCCTTAGCCTGCAAGTGAGGCTTGTCTCAGTCAGTGTTCTGTTCATGGGAAGAGTTGGGGCTGGCTTACAGTTCAGAGGTTCAATCCATTATCATCGTGGTGGGAAGCATGGCAGCTTGCAGGCAGGCATGGTGCTAGAGGAGCAGCTGAGAGTTCTACATGCAGATCCACAGACAGCAGGAAGACAGAAAGAGACTATGGGCTTTTTAAAACCTCAAAACCTGTCCCAGTGTCACACTTCCTCCAACAAGGCCACACCTACTAATCCTTTCAAATAGTGCCACTCCTTAGTGACCAAGTAAGTGTTCAAATATGAGTTGAGGGGTGGGGGGCAACATTTTTATTCAAACTACCACAGGGCTGAATTTGGGAGAGGAAACAACTTATCCAAAAGGCAGAATGAAGATTAGGAGTAAAAGCTAGACCATTGAGTGACCTGGAAAACACTTTAGAAGAAAGGCTTTATCCTACTTGACACCCAGAGGTAGAGCTGAAGCCCCCAACTCCATACCCCAAACCACACCACCATCAAGGGTCTCTCCAGCCACAGAGAGAAAATGAAAGCTACACACGGGGTCCAAGCATCCCACAGATGAACTGTCCTCTCACATATCTGTGCTTCTGAGCTGAGGCTAAGGCTCTGAGGACCCATCTGAGCCAGCAAGAGGTTGTGGATGCACAGAAGGACAGCGGTCAGAAGCTGGCTGTAACAAGTAGACAGTTAGCTGTGTAGATCTTGAAATTATATGTCTTTTTAGGGTTTTACTGGGGTTTGTTCCCTCTAAGGAAGTCAGTCTGGAACTAATAGAATGTCTTTCTGTTCCAGGTGTGCAGACAGACATGCCTATAATCACCTCAGAGAAGTAAGTGAGGGCTGCCTGGGCTTCGGTGTGGCTGTGTCTTCTTGGGTCTGGTGTTAGGTGGTCTGTGATGGCAACACCCTGTGCCTCCGTTTTGAAAGCCGAGTCTGGATTTGATGTGGCTCGAATCCCATATGCATGTGTACTTGTTCAGATCACCCTCCCAAAACACCAACTGCTGTCATAGCTAGACTGTGTTATAAAGTCCTGAGACTTGGTCTTCTAAGAAGGTCTCCCAGCCTTGCTTACTCTACACTAGAGTCAAAGGGTCTCACAGAAGTCCCTGTCAACTCCTCTTAGACATCCTGGAAGCACTCCTCCAACTTCACTGTCACCTGCACAGTTCCTAACTGATCTCAACATGTCACTCCCAGAATTTCTTCCCCTACAATCCCATGTACAGCCCCAGACACTGAGACCACGCCCCCCTTCTCTGTGCCATCTCTCACAGGCTTAGGTTCAGAGTCAGTTCCAGGATATCAAAGCCAGACTTTGAATCTCTCTGGAGCAAGGGCTTTAGTGCTTCCTTGATAAGACTAGGACTAAGTGGTGGCTCATGCCTGAAATATCAGCACTGAGACAGTAGGATTGCTGTAAGTACAAAGCCAGCATGGTCTACATAGTGAGTTCCAGTCTAGCCTGGGCTAAAGAGTAGTCCTTTCTTGAGGCTATCTTATCTTGCTGTGATGAAAAACCATGACCAAAGCAACTTGAGGGGGGAAGGGTTTAATTCTGCTAATGTGTCTACACCACAGTTTGTCATCAAAGGAGGTCAGGGTAGGAACTCAAACATGGCAGGAACCTGGAGGCAGGAGCTGATGCAGGGGCCATAGAGGGGTGCTGCTTACTGCCTTGCTCCTCATGGCCTGCCCTCTTATAGCACCTAGGACCACCAGCCCAAGGATGGCACCACCCACAGTAGACTGGGTCCTCTCCCATCAGTCACTAATTAAGAAAATGCCCTACAGGTTTGCCTCTAGCCAGATCTTAATAGAGGCATCTTAATTGAGATTCCCTGCTCTTACATGACTTGTAGCCTGTGTCAAGCTGACACAAAACTAGCCAGCACACCCCTTTCTCATAAAACAAAACAAGCGTCAGTTCATCCCAAACATTGTTTATATGCTCTAGTTCAGACCCCAGCCCCTCTGTAGAGCCTCATTATGCCAAGTCCGCAGTGATGTTCACACCTTCTAGCCTATGATGGCAGGCAGACTCATGGCTGTGCCCTGCTGGCAAGCAGAGAATCAGGGAGGCATGTTCCCAGGCTATGCTTCGAGTGGGTCTTACTTAGAACCTGGCAGAACCCCCATCCCTGGAAGGCCAAGTGCTCAGGTCACTGTACTCAAAGCTAGGATTTAGAGACAAGATAGAGGCAGTGAGGAGCCTCCTGATCAGAATATGTGAGTCCCAGACAGCTCCCTGAAGAGCATCACACGTTAGCATTGCACTGTCTGCAGTCTGAGCGTCAGAAACAGTCCCTCAGCTCATGAACAGTATGTTTACTTCAGCTGTCGGCCCAAAGGACCACAGACTCAGTGACTTAAACAACAGAAATGAATCTTCAGCTCTAGAAACCGAAAGTCCAAAATGCAGCTATCAGCAAGGCTACTTTCCTCTGGAGGGCACAGGAGGACATTTCCTACAAATCCCAGCTTCTGGTAGTGCCTGCAGCCCTCCGTGTTCTTGGCCAGTCCCTGATGCTAAGTACACCAGTGAGGATGACCTCATCTTAAATTGAAACAACACACTACTGGAGTAACTTTCCCATGAGTAAGTGGGTTCATCTCCAGAGTGAGAGGAATCCACACATAAGAACAATAAAGCAACTATTTATGCCAATGATACTGGATATGTTGTGCAAGAGACACCGTGCACGTGACAGCCTTCTCTCTTGTCTCCTAAGTCCTCACCCTGTACCCATGAAAACTTCCTGTCCTCTTGACATCCATGTTCTGCAAGTGAGGAACTGAACCATGGAAGTTAAGTTCTTTACTTGAGGTTAGAGTGGGCCTTGAGGAACTGGCTTTAGGATGACCCAGATACTAAATGGACCTGGGTCCATCAGATAGAAGAAGGGACCTGGGAGAGGCATGTGCAGGGCCTGAGAGCCTGAGAGGTGTACATTTGCTTCCAGTCCTGCCTGCTACCTCTTCCCTCTGCCCTTCCCCCTTTGCTCTTTGGCACCGACTCGTAGCTTCAACACTCTTCCAGGACTTGACTGTTTAAGGAGTTTCCAGGCAGCAGGAGGCCACCACTCTGGGCCCCACACACTACAGACCTAGGCTATTTGCCGTCTACCTCTTGTATTTCCAAACACTTGGGATTTCTTCCTCACAGTCCCATGGCCACTCTTGTTGAAGTATTAGATCATCTGAGAGATGACGAGGCAGGAGGGCAGTGGCTGTGGCATGTGACAGAAGAGTGGAGAGGCAGAGATGCCAGTGGCTCAGCACAGACTCAGAAGAGTCAGGTCCAGAGCCATGTGTAGTTTTTAATGCAATGTGTACTGAGATTTGCAAATCGAGTTGTGTTTTACACTACCCCCCCCCAGGGCCTCACAGTATGAGAGCAGGCGTGTAACTTTGTGGGCACATCTGTGCTTCACACTTCACACACCTCCTCTCAGTTCATCCTCTCCACAGCCCCTGAGGTGGCACCTGAGTAGGCGAGACTCTGAGTCTAAGAATGACGGTCACACAGCAAGTGTGACACTGTGTGTGGCAGGAATCTGAGTTCACATCCGCCCTGTCCAGGGCACTGGGTGGGTGGAGGAGAGCCCTGTGTGCTCGCTCTGGATCAGCACAAAGGAGGCAGGTGGCTGAATCCTCAACTAAGTGGCTCTTTCAATGTGGTTTTGCTTTTAGTGTTTTTACTAGGTTTTTATTTTGTTCTGTGTTTTTGTTGTTGGTTTGTTTTTGTTGTTGTTGTTGTTATTGTTGTTGTTGGGTTGTTGGGGTTTTTTATTATACTTTACTTTTTATTTTTTTTTGGTTTTTTGTATGCCAGAGGTCTTACCATGTAGCTGGCCTAAAACATGCAATCCTCCTGCCTTAATCCCCATAGGTGCTGGAAGAACATACTTGCACCACTGTGACTAAGTCACATTTTCAAGTCAAGGATTCTGATGTATCTTATAGATTCCCTTCTTCTATAGTAAGGTACATCGACACAAGAGTTTGCGTTCAAATAACAGAAGTCCAGGGGATGGAGCAGTGGCTGTGAGCTCTCACTGCTCTTGCAGAGGACCCAGGACCAGTTCCCTGCACCCACACAGTGGCTCACAACGATCTGCATCAGGGGAGTCCAGTGCCCTCTTTCAGCCTCCAAGAGCACCACGTGCATACACTGCACATACAACAAACCCACACACATAAACCAAAAAAAAAAAAAAAAAAATCAAATGAACAGGTTCAAAGAGCCACAAAACCTCTAGAGTCTATGCTGCAGTTGCTAGCACAAGAAAACTTTCTAGCTCTTTCTGGCTTTTCAACTGTGTGTACTGGTCGCTAGGCCACCATGCTCCTTGATGATGAGAAGCTGTATGTAACAAGATCTCTGTGAGCCAGGAGGACTAGCATTCCCAGTTTTGTGGGAGAGAAAGTGGAAGCAGAAGCTACACAGTAGTGAATGACAGAGTCAGACTAGACCCAGACATGTGCGATACCAGCTCAACCGTGCCTGTTATACTGCAGGTTTCAGAGCAGCCTTGCCATGTTTCAGTCCTTTAGTGTGGGAGGGGGCACTTTTCCAGACAGGGTTTCTCTGTGCAGACCTGGCTGTCCTGGAACTCACTCTGTAGACCAGGCTGGCCTCCAACTCAGATATCTGCCTGCCTCTGCTTCCAGAGTGTTAGGATCAAAGGCATGTGCCACCACCGCCCAGCTCTTTTCAGTCTTTAAATGTAGGATTCAGCCAGGCCTCGTGGCACAGGCCTATAATACCACCTACTCAAGAAACTGAAGCAAAAGAATTGGCAAGTTCAAGTCTAGCCTGGATAAATGAGACCCTATCTCGAAAAAGAAAAAAATAATAAAAATAAAAAAGAGCAGGGTAAGGCACAGTGGACAGTGGTAGGGCCCTTGCTATTGCTTGCAGAATAGTAATATATGAATGAGTCACAAAGATTCAGTTCCCAGTATACAGGGATGTGTGCTCATCTGTGTATAGGAAAACCAATGTGAACAGCATGGAATTCCAATAAACCAAAGTGAAGCAGACAACAGCCTTCTAGGTGCAAAGGACAGTTTGCCTGCTGGACAGTGTGTGCACCCTGATATATATCTGGGTATCGAGCACACAGGTGAAATAAGAGGAATGAAATTACATGTATCTTCAGTTGTATCTTCGGATGGTACATCCACTGGTGTTTGCCACTAAGATCAGCCTTCTACTGGTCTTTGGTTGGTCACGTGTTCCTATGTCACAGGAACATATTCCAGCAATCCTGACACAGCCCCATTGTCTTCACCATAGCCTTTGTATCTTGGCAAATGCTCAGCTCTTTGAGGATAGAAATTTAATGTGTTACTACACTCTGAGGATTATTATGGGGAACTTATTTTCAAATGTTTGGACAAATATGTGTGTGTGGCGGTAATCTTGGGTGTCAGTTGAAGATTGGTCCACAGAGCCATTCTTCTCAACTGCTAACTGATGGAGAAAATCCCTAGAGCACTGTGGGTGGTACCATCTCTAGGCAGGTGGTTCTGGGCTGTATAAGAAAGCTAACAGATTGTGAGCTAGAGAGTGAGCCAGAAGCAAAGTTCCTCCAAGGTCTTTGTTTGTGTTCCTGCCTCTGTGTCCTGTCTGGAGCTCCTGCCTTGGCTTCCCTTCATGGTGCCTGTAAGCTCTAAGGTGAAATAGACCCTTTCCTCACCAGTTGCTTTTGGTCAGAGTGTTTCATTACAACAGAAAGTCAACTTGAGCTGTGTATACGGCAAATCATTTCTTCCCATATCTAGTGATGTTCCTGGGCACTGTGAATAATATCTATTGAAATTCACTTTCCAGTGCTAAACAACAGGTCTTCTATCATGAATGGAGTGTCTGTCGGAAACAGTATGATAACCAAGATTAAAAACAAGACAGAATGGATCCCCCAGTAAGAGGCAGCCTTTTTCTCTCTGCCTTATTTACCAGCATCTCTTGGTTTTAAATAACATAGATTTTCACACTTTGTTAAAAGGAGGTTAACTTTGTCAAAATAAGCAAATAATGTTAAAGGGTCAATGATGCATGCTTGTTGCTGGACTGTTAGATGCAAGAGAATGAAGGTGACAACATGGCCTGTAGTCCACCCTTGAGAAAAACTCAGCATCTTGGCGGGCCACCTTGTAGGCTTCTGGGTCACTTTGTTGTCATGGAATTGAGACTTGAGTGTGTTATTGATGGTGTTTCTGTTGGCAGGGAGTGTGTTGTTGACGGTGTTTCTGTTGGCAGGTATCAGCATCGCGTGGAATGGGCTAGGGATTTCATGCGTAGGCAGGGCCACGATGAGAGCACTGTGCAGAAGATCCTTACAGACTACACAGAACCACTTGAACTTCCTTGCAGAAAGGAGAAAGAAGAGACCCCACAGCATGAGCCACTGAGCTCCAAGAGCAACTCCTCCCTGGAAGGCAGAGTGGAAAAGGATGAACTTCCCTTGACCACCGGAGGTGCTGGACCGTCAGATGACCTACCGGGTCTCAACACACACTCAGACTGCCTGCAGGAGGGGCCTGACCATGCCACACTCACTGTGGCTAGTCCATCTAGCCATAATGGGCATGTGGCAGAGGACCCCGAGGTTCTGCCCCAGGAAGCCCTCATTCCACAGGATGGCCTTTGCCCTGAAGCCAGCAGCCAGGTAGCAGGAGAGAAAAGGGCTGCTCACGAGTATGTGCTCGTAGAGGAAGAGCTGTGTGGCGTCCAGGAGGAGGAGGAGGAGGCGGCGACATCAGATGAGAAGGTACATAGATCAAAGTACCCTGCTCCCCTCATCGGGGCTTCAGTTTCAGTCAGCGACAGTCTGAGAGCATTGCTGGTCGTGGCTTTTTAAAGAGAGCCCACATTCCTTACTGCTCTCATTGCAGTGTCAGGACCCACTCCTGTCCTAGTTACTGTCGCTAATCTCTCACTAGTGCAGACTTTACCATGACTAGGTGTGGATAGGAAAAGTGTACCCCTGGGGTCAGTGCCACCCATGGTTGCAGGCATCTGCTGGGACTCTTGGGCATGTCCCCTGGAGATAAGATGGTCGGTCACATCTCCTGCTGGCCAGTGAGAGGTGTCAGCCCTCCCAGATGTTCTGCACTTGCCCCTGGGCAGGCCTATTGTCCATACTGGACCTGTGTGGTGCTTCTGAGGCCAGCGCCGAAGCACAGCCCCAGTTGCACAGCAGTTGTGAGGCCTGTTTCTGCTAAAATTCAATTTTCTTTTAAATAGGTTAAAGCAAGACCAATAATTCTCTATACATTGTATGGGAGGGGAAGAAACTCATGTTAAGTGCCTGATCTCAGGCATGACTCAAGTTTTGTTTTGTTTTTTTGTTTTTGTTTTTGTTTTTGAGACAGGGTTTCACTGTATAGCCCTGGCTGTCCTGGAGCTCACTTTGTAGACCAGGCTGGCCTCGAACTCAGAAATCCTCCTGCCTCTGCCTCCCGAGTGCTGGGATTAAAGGCGTGCGCCACCACCCCCGGCTTATGACTGAAGTTTTGACACCTAAGTTTGGGCACACAGCTTGTGAGTGGAAAACACTAAGTCCAACAATGGAGTTGTCCATCTGCAGGGAAAATCCACAGGATAGCGTTAGCAGCAGAAGAACAAGAGCATCCGTTCCACATAGGGTTTCTTAAGTATTTATTTGTTTTATGTATATGAGCACACTGTCACTATCTTATGTCACACCAGAAGAGGGCATCAGACCCCATTACAGATGGTTATGAGCCACCATGTGGTTGTTGGGAATCTAACTTAGGACCTTTGGAAGAACAGTCAGTGCTCTTAACCGCTGAGCCATCTCTCTAGTTCCCACATAGGTTATTTTTAAAATCTTTTTTTTTAACAGATTTTATCTAACAGCGTGAAAAACCCTGTAGAATAACCTGACAATATTCTGAAACCTTGATGAGAAAAGAAAGACCCAAGTTGGGTGTGGTGGTACATACCACCACAGCGGAGGCAGCCTGGGCTAGCCTGGCCTACGTAGCCCACTGAGTTTATCAAGAACATGCTCATTTGGGAATTAAGTCTCATGATAGGTGTGTCTCAGGTGGCTGATTTATTCATAGTCTCATATTCTCTCTCTCTCCCCCTCTCTCTCCCTCTCTCTTTCTCCCTCTCTCTCTTTCTTTCTCTCTCTCTCTCTAGTTGCTGAAAAGAAAGAAACTTGTGTGCAGAAGAAATCCATACAGGATCTTTGAGTATCTGCAGCTCAGCCTAGAAGAGGTATGTGTGCATCTTGCTGTCAGCCCTGGGTGAGTTCAACCCTGTGCAGAACAGTTCTACACAGAATGCTAAATGGTGACATCACCTGCTAGGATGCTTATCCTCACTCAGCCTGTTTCACCATTGGAGAGTATGTTGGAGCTGTTCTGGAGCTCCATGAAATCACTAAAATGGTGTTTGAGAGGTTCAAATCCTCAGCAAGGAAACAAAAGGAATTTTCAGCAGTTAAGGGGTTTATCTGAGCCCCCCTCCCTCTTCCCTTCCCCCCCTCCTCTTCCTCCTCTTCCTTCTCTTCTTCCTCCTTTTCCTCTTCTTCATCCTCCTCCTCTTCTTCCTCTTCCTCTTCCTCCTCCTCCTTCTTCCAAGATAGGTTCTTGCTACATACCCCAGGCTAGCCTGAATTTCACAGCCCTACCTCAGGTGTGCTGGGATTAGTGTGTACTACCACAGCCTCATAGTATATGCCAAAATACAGCTCAGGGCAGTTAAAGAAAGATATGCATGGTGGTGGCACGTGCTTGGGAGGTGGAGGCACGTAAAGGATCACAAGCTGAAGGCCAGCTTCAGCCGCATAGAAAATGTATGGCCGTCCTGGGCTTTGTGAGACCCATCTCAAAAAACCCCAGTGCTAAGTACTTACATGATCTAGCGCTAAGTACTTACATGATCTAGTGCTAAGTACTTACATGATCTAGCTTTGCCCAGTGACTGAGTTCTTCCAAGGAGCTGTGACATATAGATTGCATGCCAGGCCAGGGGCTACCACTCCGTGATGGAGTGATTCCTTATGGGCTCCAGGACCCTGGCTCCTCCCCAGGAGACCACAGCCCTGAAGAAAAGAGGAAACTGAAGTTTCAGAAACTAGCAAAACACCACACAGATGAGAATGAACTCTAACCTATGTGACTGCTATACATGTTTCTCTTTGACAGTCACACAGGCTTGTTCTTTTTTAACTTAAAATTTAAGTTAGCATACGAAGTATGCTTTGTTTTTTGGTATTGTAAGGGTCCTTGATTCACTGAAGAATGATACCCTGAAACCAGGCAGTGGTGGCACACACCTTTAATCCCAGCACTGGGGAGGCAGAGGCAGGGGGATTTCTGAGTTCGAGGCCAGCCTGGTCTACAGAGTGAGCTCCAGGACAGCCAGGGCTACACAGAGAAACCCTGTCTCAAAAAAAACAAAAACAAGAAAGAAAAAAAAAAAAAAGAATGATAGCCTGGACTCAATAGTGTGTAAGTGCAAAAACTGTTTTATTCTGCAGAAGTTCAGCATACTGAGGTCTTCCATTACCAAGTGAGCTTGCAGGCTCGTTTTTAAAAGCACATTAGAATTCTGGGGCAGATGAGCTTCATCTTACTCTATCTCTAGCATTCTGGAACCATTATTGGGACGTGAAGGCTGGAGCCTGGGGTTTTTTTCTGTTAGTAATTGAAAAGACTTGTCCAGGCTTGCCTGGACAGGCCCAGTATGTAGGCCTAGTGCCTCACCTTCTCAGTATGTTCATACATGTATGCTAGGGCCTCACCTTCTCAGTATGTTCATACATGTATGCTAGCGCCTCACCTTCTCAGTATGTTCATACATGTATGCTAGCGCCTCACCTTCTCAGTATGTTCATACATGTATGCTCTCCTAACCGTCTCAGTATGTTCATACATGTATGCTAGGGCCTCACCTTCTCAGTATGTTCATACATGTATGCTAGCGCCTCACCTTCTCAGTATGTTCATACATGTATACTCTCCACTGTACTCCCCAAACCCTTGTTCCTATCTTCCTGACCCTCCTGTTGCCCTCAGATAAGCACACCCCTGCTCTCACATGGACCCCACTGCCTTCTCTTCTTCCCAGTACCCTGCCCCGAGGAGCTCCTTCTCGTCTCACTGGCTCCTTTCTGCTTTTATGGGCAACACATATACATTTAACTCTAGATTCTGTATTTGAAGGGGGAACCCTGTAGAATCTGGCCTTCTGAGCCTGGCTGACTTTGGTTCACAAGATGATTTCCATGTTCCTACAGACTTATCATGTTTCTTTCTTGTTGTTATTTATTATATGTAAGTACACTGTAGCTGTCTTCAGACACACCAGAAAAGGACATCAAATCTTATTAGGGATGGTTGTGAGCCACCATGTGGTTGCTGGGATTTGAACTCAGGACTTTCAAAAGAGCAGTCAATGCTCTTAACCACTGAGCCATCTCTCCAGCCCCACATCATGAGTTCTTTATCCTTTGCACACAGTAATTATCCTTAGGTGGTGAGAGCCTCCCTGTAAGACCTGTGGCGAACTGTTTGGGGAAGGGAGGCTGGTAGTGCCTTAGAGCAATAGCTTAGGTAAGGTGTCTCCCTCCTATTATGGTCTTTTGTTCAGTCAGCATTTCAGGGCGACCTCCCATGTCTGCCAGGGTAGCTGCTGGAGAGGTGAGCAGGAAAAAGACCTCAATCCTGTTCTTTTGGGGATCTGTAGTCAAGGTGGAGGAAAAGGAGGTTCATGTAACAGCACCTGCCCCACGCCCCGCCTGCATCTGCGCTCTGGATACCACAGAGAATGCTGCTGCTTTTCAATTGTCTCCAGGACCCTTCACAGGGTGTGTCTCTCATTAGCCCACGTTTATGTGAGCTCAGCTCCAGGGCTCAAGAGGAAGTCACACATAATGAAAACAATGGAATACTGAGTATGCTGGTCTAATGTTTCGTGTGCTGCTAAGGACCAGTTTGTGTATTATCTCCCTAAGTCCTCATATTACCCTAGACCGTGTTATGATCTCTCTGACCTGGGAAGAAACTGTACCTCAGGCTGGTTAAATTCCTTGCTCAAGATCAGTCCTTGAACCTAAGCCATCTAAGACATTTGATGTGAACTACCAATGATAAATGGAAATAAACAGATGGTGCGGATCCGTATCCTAACACCTTGGTGCAGCATTTGCTTAGCATGTCTACAACCCTGGGTTTGCTCCCCCAATAGTAAAGATAGGTGTGATATTATGGACAAAGATGAATAGGGCTGGGTGTGGCAGCCTGCACCTTTAATCCCAACACTGAGAGGCAAGGGATCTCTGTGAGTTCTAGATTAGCTTGGTCTACATATCAAGGTACAGGTCAGACATAGTGAAACCCTGTCTCAAAAAAAAAAAAAAAAAAAACAAGGGGACTGGAGAGATGGCTCAGCGTTTAAGAGCACTGACTGCTCTTCCAGAGGTCCTGAGCTCAATTTCCAGCACCCACATGGTGGCTCACAACCATCTGTAATGGGATCAGATGCCCACTTCTGGTGTGTCCAAGGACAGCTACAGTGTACTCCTATACAATTAATCAATCAATAACAAAAACAAAGCAGGGAGAAAATACCACATCAACATAGCATATGAGAGGTGGCATCCTTTGGTTTTCTGATGGGTGACATGCCAGGATGTTTCCCTCAGAGGGTTATAGTGAAGACCCCATGAGGTGTGGCATGTGTCACATGCCTCTCGGGGAAGCAGGTAACTACATTCAAACCTCTTATAAGGATGCGGATATCCCAGGGCGGGTGTGGCCCCAGTTCTAGTCTCCATTCTGTCTGTTGTCCTGATGCACAGAATGACAGGTACGTTTGTTTGTTTGTTTGTTTGTTTGTTTGTTTGTTTTTTCCTCTAAATTTAAAATGAGCTCCACCAGAATTTGGTTTGATCATGGCTTGTTGAAGGATGGAGGGGCTAAGGGAACTCTTTTTTTTTTTAATAGCCAAGGGAACTCTTAAGAAAAAGAAATAAGTCTTTCAAATGTGCTCCCTTCTGCTTATTCAGTGTAACAATTCTCTTTGAGTTCATGGTCGGTATCAGACATCACAATAGCTTAACAGAAATGTAAATCACATGCGCAGGTCTCTCCTGGCAGGGTTCCTGACTCTGCTGTGTCTAGTCAGCCGTGCCTTAAATCTCTCCCCATAGCAAGATGCCTTCTCTCCAAATTGCTGATACCCATCATAAATTAAGAAGAATTCACGGTGACTTTGCCCTTTCCTCTGTTGGATGATAACAGCTGTCACTCAGATGTGCTGACATTGTCTTCCACAACTGGCTTCTTACTTGTCTTGCTCTTGAACCATGCCATGGCAGATACCACACTGTAATTCCGTGCCCTCCTTTAGGGAGTCGTGTGATCCCAGAGCCAGGCTGCTCCATGGCTTTGGAGAGTTCTGTCTTCAAAATATGGTTTTCCAGTGCGGTAGACCCTAACCTAAATACGCTGTCTCCAAAAGGGGAAGCTTGCTGGTGAAGCCAGCTTCACAGACCTCCCTCCTCTGCCTCCTGAGGACTTGATTCCAAAAAAAGTACCTCTGTGAGGTTGGAGAGGTAACAGTTAAGAGCACTGACTCTAACCTCAAGAGGACCCAAGCTCTGATCCCAGCACCCACACGGTGACTCAGAGCCATCTGTTACTCCCATCCCAGGGGATCTGATGCCCTCTTGGGCCTCCTTGGATCCCTGGCACACACATGGTACACATACATACATGTAGGCAAAGCACCCATGTACATAAAAGAAAAATTAAAATACAAATAATTTAAACCACCTCAGTGAAGGCTTGATCTCAGGTCTGCTAGACCTCATTCCGTGGTCCTCTGAAACAGGTTCCCTTTCTGTATTGTACTATTCTGAACCAAGAGATGCAGATGTGTCAAAATGTAGGGAACTTGTCCACCGAAGGGCAGCTTTATCTTTTCTACAGCATTTCGGACACCCTGGTCCACCCATAAACTGCAGTATTCAGCGTTAGGAAATGGTGGCGGCAAGAGGGAGGCCAAAGTAAGCTCATAGGAAGCTTGGTGGGGCTTTGGCAGCTCTGAGAGAAGTATGACCTCTCTGGGGACATCTAGGCCCCTGGAGAAGCAAGCTGAGGCAGGTGCAAAAGCCCCCAGTGGATCTAGGTACCTGGGCCTCAGCCAAGGCAGGGGTTGGGCTTCCTTGCTTTCCTTTAGCACATGCATTGAGCCCTCACAAAGGGAGCTGGCCTGTCTCATGGGCAGAGGCAACAGTGTCAGAGTCTGCTCTGCCTTAGAGAGGCTCCGGAACTGAAAGTGTTTCCAGACAAAATCAAGTGCTCTGGAGCAGAGAGGCAGAAGAGTTGCCTGAGCCTGTAGTGAGGAAGAGGCCATTAGCACAGCACAGAGCAGGAGTGGGAGGGGCTGGTCATATTCCAGAAGCAGGTCTGAGCCCTACACCCTGCTCCAAACGGTGTGTTTATGAAAAGTAACTTTTCTAAATCAAGACTGAGGGAGGTTTGTCCTGTTTTGGTCCTGTTTTGCAGATCACAGTGGGGTCTGGCTATGATGAGGTCTGCTGTGATCTCACCACAGGCTTTGGGCTATCTTTTCCTCTGCCTGTGCCCCCCCCCCATACACACACGTAGCAGGAGTGTGAGCGTGAGTGTGAGTGAGGCAGATAGTTTTGGGTTTGGCACTCAGGACCCCCCAGACAGCTTGGAGAACCGCAACTATGGAGAATGTCAGTGGCTCTGGGCGTTTCCAAGGAAGCCACTGGGGTGCTAAGCCCTGCACCTCTCATCCCTGGACACTTCTGCACCCTTCAGCTTTCTGGCCCCTTGTTGCCATGTGTGCACAGCCTTGGGACAGGAGGAGACAGAGAAGAAGGAAGCCAAGTCCTGTTTCTACTCGAAGCAGGGGCTATTTGTGATTAGTTGTGGGTAGCATATCTCATGCCTTTTAAAATACTTTGATGTGAGAAAAGTCAGGTTAGGATGTAGCTTAACAGGGTAGTTCAGGCATGCAGGAGGCCCTCCTACTGGCCAGCACTATGGTCAATAAAATACAAAGTAACCCAGTGTCATCTTTCAGTACTGCCCACCACCCTGTCCCCTGGGCACCTACGGATCATAGATCTGTTTGCCCTGGATGGAAGCCACAAAATGAGGCTGTTGGGAGAGACAGGGTGTGGAGGCATGTTGGCCTTGTCAGAGAGCTATCTTTATCTCTGTTGGGTGGTGTGGGGTGAGCCAAGGGTGAGCTAGGCAGTCGCTCCCCTGCTAAGCCCCACACCCCACCCTAGGAGAGCAACAGTGTTTCTAATGAGAACTCCCCTGCTTTGTTGCAGGCTTTCTTCCTGGCGTATGCCCTAGGATGCTTAAGTATTTACTATGAGAAGGTAAGTTTTTATGTGCACACAATCCGGTTGTTCCCCAGTTGACATAGGTAGAGCCCCTTCCTATGGAGTTAAAGCCAATGTGTCAACTTCAAATGAAAAAAAGATTTGCCCTTTTCCCTGTAAGGCTCAAACTAAGGAACCTCAGCTGGAGCAGTTCAGGCAGAAGCAGGGTGACCCTTTTAGCTTGTGTCTCTCTCAGAGGCTAGGGAACTGCAGCCTGTTATATAAGGAGAAGGAAACCTGTATCACGATGGTACTAGCATCACCAACAAAACCCAAAGTTCCAGGTTAGGTTCCGCCCAGGAGCACAGTGCCTGCTCTGCATGTTTAAGGCTTTGTACAAGGCCATCCCTAGCACCTCAAAAATAATCAAACACGGGCTGGTGAGATGGCTCAGCGGGTAAGAGTACCCGACTGCTCTTCCGAAGGTGATAAGTTCAAATCCCAGCATCCACATGGTGGCTCACAACCATCCGTAACGTGATCTGGCGCCCTCTTCTGGAGTGTCTGAAGACAGCTACAGTGTACTTACATATAATAAATAAAATAAATCTTTAAAAAAAAAAAAAAAAAAAAAAAAATAATCAAACACCAACATAGAGTTATACCCGTGCTGAGTGTCAGGCCCTTTAAATTCATTGGGCTTTGTTTGTTTATTTTTAATGTGTATAGGCATTTTGCCAGAATATTCATGCACCCCTTGCGTGCTTAGGGTCCACAGACACCACTGAGGGTACTGGATCCTCGGAAACTAGAGTACAGACAGATGTGAGCTGCCATGTAAGTGCTAGAAATATTCTAGGATCAGTGCTCACACTTAACCACTAAGTCATCTCTCCAGACCTTTGTTTTTGTTTTCAAGTCAAGATCTTCCTTTATAGCCTAGGCAAGCCTAGAACTCACTGTTTGTTGCCTAGGTTGGACTCAATATTGAGATATCCTCCCTACTTCAGCTCTCTGAGTTCCATGGTGCCCAGCTTGCCTGTGCTAGTTCTGAACTTTTCCACCTCTTGGTAGGAGCTGCATTAACAAGCTAACTGAGCTTAGAGAAAATAAGTAATGGAGGCAGGGCCACCTGGCTAGTGTGGTTAGAATCTACTGGTAAACCCATGTGTGTGTAGCTCCAATGTCTCTGGTTTCACCATTGCCAGGGTATTACCATTGCTGACCTCTAGACAGAGAGAAGGGCAGCCTCTCACTGGACATTTCTTGTCTGTTTTGAATGTGGCACCTTGCTGATGTAATGCCTTAGGATACATTAATAAAGAGGAGACAGACCGCACCTGGGGTGTCCGTGTCTGCTTCTGGGGGGCCCTCAGGCTCCATGCTGGACCCCGCCCTCTCAGGGAGACTTAGTGAGGGGGTTGAAGAGCTGTTGTCTGGGGACAGAGCCCAGGGCCTTGTTCACACTAAGCACACGTGCTCTACCAGTGAGCTGCGGCCAAGCCATATTTGTGGAATGAAAGCTTTGGCTGAGCTAAACTGAGAAGCTGAACCCCAGACAGCTGAAGGATTCATTCTTTCCCAAAGTAGTGGAATGAGAAAGACACTTTCTAAACCCACTTACTCGTTGTGACTGTTTTCTGATGAAACCCAGGGAAAACTTCTTGTTCTATTCAAGGTCCTTCTCTGGACTCAGTTTTGACATTGCGCCGTCAGGTGGTTGTTCTCCTATCTGAAAGCTACATGGAACCAAGGATTATTTGGGGACTTTAATGAAAATTTCACTTACAAAATGATTTTTTGCTTTGCTGAGCCTGGCCTGACATTGCAGTAGCTGCTCACTGAAGGGCCCATGGACGCGTGTTTTTATAAGCTCCCCTGGGCTTTTCACACGTGAGCCCAACTCCACATGCTGCTGGTTCCTTTGTCTACAGCGTCCGTCCCCAGATCCCCACCTCTTTCCTTGGCTTCTGACCCCTTTGCTGTTTCTCATGTCTAAATTTCATCCTCTCTCAAGGATGGAGCCCAGAGCCTCTGTATGCCAAGCCCATCACCACGTTGCACGCTAGCCTCCGTGTCTCCTTTTCTGAGTCCTAGATCCCTGCAGCACAAGAGATGAGTGAGAGCGTCAGGTGGGAGCCACATGGGTCACTGTAGACTTGAGAAGCAGAGGCAGGAAGACTGCAAGTTTAAGGCCAGCCTGGGCTACAGTAGTAAGACTATCTCAAAAAACACAGTAACCCCCACCCACCCCCCAGAAGAACATTTTTTTTCTTGAGACAGGGTTTCTCTTTGTTCCCTCTCTGTCCTGGAGCTCACTTAGTGGATCCACCGTGACATCAAGCTCATAGAGATGGGCCTGCCTCTGCCTCTACCTCCGCCTCCTAAGGGCTGGGATTAGAGGTGTGTCCCACCACCACCACCTGGCTTGGAGCAATTTTAATAATATACACATAGTTTATCTCACCACCTATGCAGCTGGGCTGAACTGTGGCTCAGAGAGAGGGCACTTGCCTAAGCATGCACAAGGCCCTGTTTTCCATACCCAGCACTGCAAGAGGAAAGAGTATGATTAACTTAAAATCACCCAAATTACTGAGGTTGCTTGTGTTACTTTCTCTGAGATGGACCTCACAGTAGCACCTGTGTTGGGAACAGCCACACTTAGTGAGTGGTTGCTGTCACATAGACAGTGTGGGTTAGGTCTCCATTGCTGCTGCAGTGCCATGCTAGTCTAGATGTCTACTCCCTTACTGAGCAGGAATGAATAAATGCAAACTATTATCTTTTTTTAAAACAACATTAGGAGCCTCTGACAATAGTGAAACTCTGGCAAGCCTTCACTGCAGTCCAGCCCACCTTCAGGACAACCTACATGGCCTACCACTACTTCCGAAGCAAAGGCTGGGTGCCCAAAGTGGGGCTCAAGTATGGAACAGATCTGCGTGAGTAGCTCTTGTGTGTGTATGTGTGTGTCTGTGTATCTGTGTGTCTGTGTCTGTGATGTGAGGACAGGGTCAGCCCAGTTTGCTTGGGAGGTTGAGGTAGCTGTCTGTTCTGTTGGATACCATTGCTGGGTGTTTGGATGGGATGGGTTAAATCCAGAGAATGAGAAGGCCGGGTATTGGGAAAGCCTATGGGCAGGTGCAGACTTTCCCAATCATAGCCAAGAGTTCTATAGCAGCTGCTGCACATCAGCCATGAGCTTGTGTGATTTCTGTCATGCTGTCTGGCATGGTGCTGTTCATTCCTGTGACACACTCCTCTTGGCAGCCTTTTGCTATTCTGCATGCTACTTTGTTCCTTGCTGCAGTGTGGAGAGGAAAGACCACGCAACCTCACTGGCTTCCAGTCTCTCTCAGGCTTTGGACTCTAATGCAAAGGCTCTTAGGCACTTCTGTGCATCCCTGGCTCCCCTAGTGATCCCCTTGGGCTGTGAAAGGCTTGCTGGGTAGAGCAAACAGCACAGAGCCTGGGGCAGGACATGCTGAGAAGGTCTCAGGACCTGCAGAGAGGCAAGAACGTGGAGAGCACTGGTCCCAAGGTACTCAGGCTGGGACCTGGTCCAGGATGTTTGGAATGAAGTCTTCAGAGTGCTGTCTTACGAGTGACTGAAGAGAACCAAAATGGTCGCAAAACTTGCTGGTTGAAGTGGGCCTGACAGCCCACCAACAGAATGGATTTGGCACTGTGCACAGAGGAACCAGGTGGCATCTGATGTCACCTCAGATTCTTGATGAATTCGTCTGGTGAAGTGCAGACTGAGAGTACTCATCTGAAATGCTTGACCACAGAAGAAGTCTGGGTTTCAGGCACTTATAGGATGAGGTCTGCAGTGAGAATTCTGGAATTTTTGTTTCTTTAAGAACACAGAAATAGTGTTTTCATTTTAACCCCAGATATGAGGATATAGGGCTACTTCAGACTGTCCACAGCAGCTGACTATGATTTGCCTTGTGCTCTAGCAGAGGCATGGTTTTGCCAACTACATCTAGTTTCTGCAGTTGTGTAACATAGGGAATTCTGGGAACTTTTCAGAGGGTATATAAATGCTAGGACCCCGAGAAATGGAGTAGGTGGTTGGTAGTCGTTGAGTGGGTGGGTGAGTGGGTGGGTGGGTGGGTAGAGAGGGCTGGTAGTCATTGAGTGGGTGGGTGGGGAGGGTTGGTATCGTTGAGTGGGTGGGTGGGTGGGTGGGGTTGGTAGTCGTTGAGTGGGTGGGTAGGTGGGGAGGGTTGGTAGTTGTTGAATGGGTGGGTGGGTGGGTGGGGAGGGTTGGTTGTCGTTGAGTGGGTGGGTGGGGAGGTTGGCTGCAGTTTGTAGTCCTGCTCAAAGAAGAAACAAAAGGAAAGAAATTAGATTCAAAGATTTTCTCTCTCTCTCTCTCTCTCTCTCTCTCTCTCTCTCTCTCCCTCCCTCTCACTCTCCACCATCCCTCCCTCCCTCCCCTCTATCCTTTTCCTTCTATCTAGTGATAATAGGGGGTTAAAACAGTATTGGGGGGATAAAGGGTGGGAAAAAGAAGAGCCCACAAAGTAGCCTGTTCTTTTTTTGTTTTGTTTTGTTTTGTTTTTCGAGACAGGGTTTCTCTGTGTAGCCCTGACTGTCCTGGAACTCATTTTGTAGACCAGGCTGGCCTCAAACTCAGAAATCCGCCTGCCAGTCAGTTTATTGAGCTTCTGTGTAGGTAAGGGGTTACTTACAGTGGTGTAAGTCCTCCTTTACCCCCAACAGGACACACCTAGAAAGCCTTTGCCTTGAGGGGATGAGGGCTCACCTATAAACCCATAGATGGCTCCTCTCTATCCCTCTGGCCTAGCCCTCCCCTAGACCACATGTAATTAAGGTAAAGTTGCATACAACAGGTGTAGGGAGTGATATATACTCTGGTAAGGGTCTCATGACCCTCCCCAGCCCTCCTCCTTGGTGGTATAAACAGTCAGCGAGCTTGGTTAGATGATCCTCATTCAGGGAGACTGAATTCCCCAAGAAACTGCTAGGCTCAGAGGACAGTCACTCAGAACAGCCAGAATCAAGGGATAGTCCTCAGGTGGCATCAGTAGCCCTGGAGGTCTTTTCTATGTGCCCATCCCCCTAGGGGAAAGGCCTCTTTTGTTTCTTCCATCCTGGAAGTAACCCACAGATGGCTGATGGAGTGAACTGGGCTCAAGTTCTGGAGATAAATTTCAAGATAGCTGTGTTGGTCCCAGCTCCTGTTTGTGCAGGGGAATGGCCTCACTTTGTTTCTTTTTGACTTCCTCTCATTCTCACTCCAGTGTCACAGCTACTCTACCTACCTCTCAGGTCTCCACCATCCTCATCCTAAGGGGGAACTGAGAGGTGAAGCAGTCGGAGAGGCCGTCCACTGTGTTAAGAGGCAGCGTGGGTCACAGAGAGAGCTCTCGGGTCAGATAGCTCTGCCTTTTCCCACCTGCGTGACCTCAGCTGGTTTCTTAATTTGCCTGAGCTCTGCCTTATCACATCTTGGGATGTTGATAAAACATCTTTGAAGAGCACTTCTGAAGACTGCATGAGTTGTGCTCCCATGACTCACGATTTAGCTTTGGCGTGCGGTGCCCCAGAGTGTGGGGTAAAGATGCACTTCAGTTCCAGACATGGGTTCAGTGGGTAGAGAAGACCTTCATTTCCCCTTGGATGCTTTGGGTTTTGTTTTGTATCTTGAAATAGAGTTTTACTACATTGTCCAGGCTGCTCTCACAGTTGAACAACCCTCCTTCCTGGCTCAGCCTCCTAAGTAGCTGGACTACATGTGTGTGCAGTAATACCTTCATTTTAGAAAGTTAGAAGCCAGTTCAGAGAGGCTAGTAACTGGCCTAGAGTCTCACATCCTGGAGTGACAGAGATTAGACAGGAAGCGATGGTCCTGGTCCACCTTCTTCCCATTGCTGAACCCCAAGTAACAGAACTGTTTGGATGCGTGTGGATGTTCGCTTCATGGGAACTGAGCTGAGCTGAAACACAGCACATAGGAAATGAATGGGCAAATGGCAGTGTGACCACAGAGACCAGACCAGAGCAGCTGGATGAAGGGGTCCCGCAGTGACCTGGGGAGTCCCGAGCTAGCTCCAGGATCACTGTCTCCAAAAAGAAAATTGTGTTCATTTCTCAAGGGAAGCAAGCTTTCCTTGAATTTTCCTCAACTGGGGAGTAAGGGGACGGCTGGTGTCACAGGGCTAGCACGTGGCAGCAGTAACGGCAAAGTTGTAGGTTACTGATAGATTTCAGCCTTCGGGGCATGGCCATACCATTCATTGTTCATTTATAAATGTCAGGCCTGGGGCTCACCATAGCACTCACTTTTATTTTGCATGAAATCCAGTGAGCATCTCCAGGTGCTCCAGATGACTGACAGGTACTCAGGGTCCTGGGCTCCATCTTCAGCACAGGCCCTCAGGGTCACTAGCTGAGTGCTGAGCTCTGGACCCAGGAGGGTTGTGAGTCAACCTGCAAGTGGCACAGCTCAGGGCCAGGCCCGGCTTCTCAGGGACTGAGAACCTGGAGGAAGCCAGGTAGACATGGTAGGCAGCTGGCCAGTCCCTGCCTCCAAGGGGTCCCTGCAGAGGGCTACCGTCCTTAGGCCCAGGCTCCTTCAATGAGAGGCTTTTTGATCTCTGGAGACTGGCTTCAACCCTTCATGTGTCCGATCCCCATGATAAAGGCAGGCTGGTAACTGGATGGACTGTGTGCTTATGGATCTTTTGAAGCCTCTTGGTTGAATTTCTCATTTATATACTTACTTTAGTTTGTTCTTTTTTATTAGTGTTTGTGACTCAGGTTCACATGAGCACATGCCATGGTGTGGTACAGTGAACTCAGGCATGAATGGACACATGTTCTGTGTATGTATGGACACGTGTTATGTATGTATGGGCATTGATACCAAACATTTTTACTTGATGAGACTTCTTGCCAGCCCTTGCATGTCAGTGTGTTGTGTGTGATGCATGCAGATGTCTTCAGGTGAGCATGCCTCAGGAGACCAGAGGAAGAGGGCAGGTGACTTTCTCTGTTACTCTTTCACTTATTGCCTAGAGACAGGGTCCCTTGGTGAGCCAGAGCAGAAGCACCCTGTTTCCAGTGGACTGGCCAGCAAGCTCTCATAATCTCCCTACCACCCCCTGGTGCTGGGGCTTCCCCACTTTCTATGTGGTGCTGGCAGATAGAACTGCCCTCATGCTCAGACAACATATGCTCTCCCCTCCGAGCCAGGCCCTGAATTCCTACACTTGACAGCCAAAGGCTAGAAAGTAGCCCTGACTTCCCTGAAAACTGTGCCTCCCGTGCGACACCTGCCACGGCACCAGCAGGTGGGGCCACCCTCACTCTGAGTTCGGTTGGATTTGGAATGAGTCACAAATGCTGTACATTGTATGGACTTAATGTTCTATCTGCCACTTCCCACACACAGAGAAAGACCAGGCCCACTAGTAGCTACGACTGTGGCCTGGGCAGAGTGAGTCACTGGGCTCAGTCCCCAACACCAGTGACGTGTACTTAACTCTGGGAGTCACTTGTGGGGTGAACGAGAGTGTCCGGTTCGGACAGCAGATTTGACTAGTTTTGTTGCTTCTGGGAAGACAGAGTTTGGATCTGAAGCCAGGCTGGGGTCAGAGAGCAGAGCGCGTCATGAGGACAGCTGGGTGGTTATGATGAACTAACATCTCGTTCTCTCTCTGCAGTGCTGTATCGGAAAGGCCCTCCATTTTACCATGCAAGGTTTGGAAATTTTTAAATAAATTAATAGAAAGGGCACAAGAAAATATCTGGCTTGGGGTTTAATTTTCAGTGTCTCAGAGGCAATTAAAAGTCATATTCTTAGCTGACCAGCGGTGGTGCAGTGGTACACGCCTTTAGACCTAGCCATCAGGAGGCAGAGGCAGATAGATCTCTGAGTTCGAGGACAGCCAGGGCTACACAGATAGATTCTGTCTCAAAAAAACCAAACCCCTCCCTCTCCCACCCCAAAATGTCATATTCCTAGGATTGAAGAGCTGACTCAGTGGTGAAGAGCACTGGTTGCTCTTCCAGAGGTTCCAGGTTCCGTTCCTGACACCCACATGATAGCTCATAACAGGAGGATCCAGAGTCCTAGTCTGACATCCACAGACACCAAGCATGAACATAGTGCACAAACACATATGCAGGAAAGCACCTATACTTATTTCTTCATCACTCTTAAATTTTGTGTGCGCTAGTGTATTGCCTGCATGTATGTCTATATGAGGATGTCTGATCCCCTGGAACAGCAGTTACAAACACTTATAAACTGCCGTGTGGGTGGTGAAAATTAAACCCAGGTCTTCTGGAAGAACAGTCAGTGCTCTTAACCACTGAGCCATCTGTCCAGCCCAAACACCTATACTTATAAAAATAAAATATATCTCTTGAAAAAGTCATGTTCCTGGCCAAGTGTGGTAGCATGTATCTTTAACCCAGCCTGGTCTACATGGCAAGTTCCACTTTAATCAAGGCTACATAGTGAGACCGTCTCAAAACAAACAAACAAACAAACAAACAAACCTGCAGGCTCCAGACTGGCCTGGGGTGCAGCTTGGTGTTAGACCGCTGGGTTACATGGTCAGCACTGCAGGAAATTTTAGCACACTGGCCTTGTTACACTGTCCACACAATGAGTGATGGTATCATGGATCTGTGTTAAACACCAAGTTAGTCTGTGTACAGTCCTCAAAGCACAGTGAGTATGAGTATCCAAAGAGTTGCAAGAATTTAAGGTCCGTTCCTACCTGTCAGTAGGCGTGCATTCAGCCTACAGGGTGGTAGCTTTCCATCCCGCTGGTCTGTTATTCTCTTTGGTGGGCTAGGCTTTTAGCAGCAGGCGATGTGAAGTTCTTCTGTCTTAGCTCTTGGTCAGACACACTGTTCTCTGAACAAGTTGATGGTGTGGCTTTTCCAGAATGTCTATCTTGTCTTCTAGCTACTCGGTCATCGTTGAGCTCCTGGATGACAACTATGAGGGCTCCCTCCGCAGGCCTTTCAGCTGGAAGTCACTGGCTGCCCTGAGCAGAGTCTCGGGGAACGTCTCCAAGGTAACAGGCTAAGCCTCGCTGCCACTCGCGTGGCTCCTTTCCTTTTCTCTTAAAGGCAGCAGAATTGTTTGGGTTTTTGATGGAGATGTAGAGGACAGAGAAGTGGCTCTGTGGTTAAGAGCACTTGGCCTCTGTAGCACTGCACACACATGGTGCACATACACACATAAACAAAAATAAGTTTGTTTGTTTGTTTGAAGTCATTTGGGGCTCGGTGGCTAAGAGCTCACATTGTTCTTTCTTCCAGAGGACCAGAGCACCCACACCAGCCATCTCAACTCAAGCTCCAGGAGAGCCAGCGCCCTCTTCTGGCTTCCACAGACATCTGCACTCACATGCACCTCCCTACACAGACACGCAGATACACACCTAATTAAGAATAAAATAACTGCTCTTCCGAAGGTGATAGGTTCGAATCCCAGCATCCACATGGTGGCTCACAACCATCCATGATGAGATCTGGCACCCTCTTCTGGAGTGTCTGAAGGCAGCTACAGTGTACTTACATATAATAAATAAAATAAATCTTTAAAAAAAAAAAAAAAGAATAAAATAATAGAAAATCTTAAGTTATTTGTACATCTGAGTATACACCTGTAACCCCAGCACTTGGACAGTGGAGACAGGAGGATCATGGGTCTGAGGCAGCCTGGTCTCCCCTTCTCTGGTGGCATATATATGCATACATACATACACATACATGCATATATATATATATATATTACAGTGTGTATTTTCTAGATGTGTAAGCAGCTTGTGTGCTTCGTCACATCCTCGAATCCTCTTCACCATTGTAAAAGCCAGGGAAGCAGGGGGTGCTCTGTGAGTGTGCACGCTACAGTGTATACAGGGAAGGGTAGGGGTGCCTGTTCCCCTCCTCACGCACTGACACATGCGATGTCTCTTTGCAGAATATGGAAAATGTGTCATCTTTTCTCGGCAGGAGCTGATGCTGTGTTACTTGATTAAGCCCTCCACCATGACTGCCGAAGACATGGAGACCCCAGAATGCATGAAGAGGATTCAAGTTCAGGTGTGTAGGTGCAGAGACAGAACCACATCATTCCAAGAGCCTGCACCCACTGCATCCTCTGCAAGGAATGCTCTTTCCTTGGTGACAAAAGCTGCTTCTGGCCCTGTAAACCTCTCTCACCTTCATCCCCCTGAACCTGCTCCCCCATCTCCAGCCATGGGTGGGCCAGCTCAACAGCCAGGCCAGGGTCTCCCACAGGTCTCACTCCCAGAGACTAGCTGTCTCTCCCTCCTTACACTTCTTATGTGACTTCCTTCAGTGCTAAGGGTGGAACACAAGGCCTCACTCACAGTAAGCGCCTGTTCTGCCACACACACCTGAGCCTCACACACCCACACATGTCACTCCCATGTTCCTGTGTTGAACCAGACACCTGGCTGCTTTCCTATACTGGGGCTGCCAAGTTCTCAGTAGTCACCACTGTGTGTTAATGTCTCTGGGCCCTTCCCCACTGCCCACTGTCCTCAGGACTTCAACAACAGCTTAGCTACCCATACAGCCTGTGCCCCCACCCTGGTCCCAGGCAGATGTCCTGTCGGCCTCCAGGGCCCCAGTGGCACCTCCCCCCATTTGTTCTGATCTTCGATAGGTTTGTGGTTCATGGAACGTCAGTGTCCGTTTGTCACTTCCTGTGGCTTACTGACAGGAACCAGTGTGTCCCAGAGCAGGTCCTCACTCGAGTTGAGCACTCGACTTGGCCTTGACTGCTGCTGTGTGCTGAGAGGCTAATCAGTGGTGACAGGGGACAGAGTTCCCATGTGAGGGTTATGGTCACACCTCACGCTTTCTCCACATCTTCCTCTTTCAAGGCTGGGAAGGGAATCCCTACAAACCAGCCATCTGTGACAGGCAGCTGTGACTTCATGTTTGGGACTCCCACGTCCAGTTCTGAAGTCTAGCCCTCTTTTCCTTGGTTGTAGGAGGTGATTCTCAGCAGATGGGTTTCTTCCCGAGAGAGAAGTGACCAAGATGAGCTTTGACCTTCCAATCCCAGAGTCCATAGTTCAACAACAGCTCTGACCGTGTGCCATGGCCTGCCCCGAAGGAGCATCGACACGTTTGGGGATCACAGGACCCCATAGTCTGTTGCTGTAATAGAAAAGGAGCATCGACACGTTTGGGGATCACAGGACCCCATGGTCTGTTGCCGTAATAGAAAAATCTACTCTGTAGCTCAGCTCACTCAAGGACTTCAACCAGTTACCCACGTGACTGGAAACCCATTGACGCTTTGGAAACCTTGAAATACTGAGTGACCGGTGAATTCTCAGTGAACTCACTCATTAATTGACAGGTTGGTGCATTGAACACAAAACTATGTAGTACTGGCTATGAGAGATGCATCTTGCTTGGAGAATGTCTTATAAAATAAAAGTAAGACGTGAAGGTTTTTGAGAGGATAAATGCAGTTAACATTTAGCAGAACATGACGTCATTACCCTCTTCCCTCAGGCTAGAGAGCAGAGAAGATGTTGCCTGAGGAGCATTTCGGCATCTTAGTCAATTTTTTGTGTTGCTCTAGCAGAATGGCTGGTGCTAGCTAGCACATAAAAGAAAAAGAGCTTACTCGGTTTATGATTTTCATGGCTGGAAAATCCAAGCAGCATGGCACTGGTCTTGGCAGCATCATAATATGCCAGAGGAATGAAAAGGGATGTTGGCCAAAACAGGGATGGGGTCGGGGCTATGGCTCTCTAACTAGTCTCCAGGGAACTAACCCACCCTTGAAGAACTGTAATCCCTTATAAGGGGAAGGTAATGATTTGATCATCTCCCTTGAAGAACTTGCCCCCCAGCGCTGTTAATGGGTAAGTTAAGCTTCACCATGTTTTGGTGAGGATGGCACACATTCACAAGATAACCAGCGGGGATGTGAACTTGGGTGGTAGTTCAAGAAAGCAGGCATGTTTGCTAATTGCTGTGGCCCATGTCCTCCAGCTTCCTGACTTCATGCTGTCTCCATGGTCCCAAATCCTGGTTGTGAGAGTCTGTGCAGGCCTCACTCCTGCCCACATACGTTAGGCCTGGTGATCTGAAGATTGAGTTCAGCAGTGCAGCTCCCACATACACCCCTTCCCCCACATTGGTGGACTGCACCACCGACATGCTCTCTCCTTTGCTCCTACCTCCTATTTAGCTTGTTACCATCATGGCTTTCCTCAGGCTCCAGAGCAGAGATTTCTTTTGGCTTCTTGTTGTTTTGAGTGATCACTTTTCAGATCTTTTCAAGACAGACAAAAGTCTGAGGAGTTGCTGCATGTATTTCACTCAGTCCTGCTCAGAGCCTCGGAAATCTTTTTTTTTTTTTTTTAGAATTATTTATTTTATGCATGTGAGTACGCTGTAGCTGTTTTCAGACACAACAGAAGAGGGCATCGGATCCTATTACAGAAGGTTGTGGGCACCATGTGGGTGCTGGGAATTGAACTCAGGGCTCCTGGAATAGTAGGCAGTCCTCTTAACCACTAAGTCACCTCTCCAGCCCCCTGTCAGAACTCTTCCAAGAGTTGTCCTCGAAGATTGAGTGACTCCAAGAATACAGAAGTCAGTGCAGTATGGTGGGAAGCCCAGGAGACAACAGGTGTCACTTGGCACAAAGCTGTGAGGAGGATCCTGGTCTGGGCCAGGGCACAGCGGGGTCAAGCCTGTAGAGCGGGGCCTTGGGTTTGACCCCACCACTAAGGAAGGGCAGGGGAGGAAGGAACAGTGTGGCAGAGGTGCCATCTTCTCACTTGGTTTGGTTCAGAGCTGCTGGGGACTCGGGCCTTGCCCATGCTAGGTCAGAGTTTAGCACTGGTAAATTCACAGCTCCAGAAGCAGCCATTACTATAGAGCCTTGGGGTGCTGGGCTGAAACACATCAGGGGAGCTGTGGCTTCCAGTCAGTAGCAGTGTTAGCTTACCTCTGGAGGACTTGTGCGCTTCTGAAACAGGTGTGCAGTACAACATTTGTTTAAGTAGCCCAAGTTTGCCTGGTGGTGCCACACGCCTTTAATCCCAGCACTAGAGAGGCAGAGATAGGCAGATCTTTGTGCACTTGAAGCTCTGGTCTACAGAGCTATTTCCAGGACAGCTAAGACAAGAAACCCTGTCTTGAATGAATGAATGAGTGAATGAATGAATGAATAAATGAATGAATGAAAATAAAAAGTTCAAGTTAATCAAGATTAGAAATTTGCCCTATGACAAAGCCACCTTCATGTACTTGCCATGGGTGAGCTGCCTCAGCAGAATTGCCTCCCCATGCCCATGTCCTCAGGCTCCCAGGAGTCTCTTCCAGATGAGCTTTTAGTAGAATTGCCTCAGAGTTGAAGGTCAGAGGACTACTTGCAGAAGTCAGTTCTCTCATTCCACTGTACAGGCCCCAGGGATCGAACTCAGGTTGTTAAGATTGTTAACCACAATTGGCCTTTCCTATTGAACCATCTTGGCAGCCGAAACTTGAGATGTTTAACTCACCAATTTATCTTTTTGTTTTGTTTTGTTTTTTTGTTTTTTTGAGACAGGGTTTCTCTGTATAGCCCTGGCTGTCCTGGAACTCACTCTGTAGACCAGGCTGGCCTCGAACTCAGAAATCTGCCTGCCTCTGCCTCCCGAGTGCTGGGATTAAAGGCATGCACCATCACGCCCAGCCTCACCAATTTATCTTAAACATTTGTTGTTTCATAAAGTACTAGGAGATTTAAAAGTGGTTTTATCATTGGGAAGAATATAGGGATCTCTTACCTGAGTATACAGAATCGGAAAAAAGCATTTGTAAACCTTAGTAATGGATGGTCTGTGTATTTACTTTATGTAAAAGGCGTCTAGTAGCTCGAATAATTGGCATCTTCATGTGCATTTTTGAGAGCAGAGGATACAGGGTTCTGCTAGGTAGCTCCAACTGGCCTCAAACTCCTCCTCCTCCTGATCAGCTCCCCACCCCACCCCCATAGAAAACTGAGTAAGTTTCCATATCATGTTTCATCAGTGTTAGTTCTTCCTAAAGTCTGCCCAACTGTCACACATGCTGGGTAAGTGCTCTGCCTCTGACACCCTCCTGCCCCTTCCCTTGGCACATGCTGATAAAAATCTAATCAGAAAGCCCCAAGTTCACATTCCACATCAGCACCAGGAACGTGAGCACCCTTGGGAACGATGCTCTTTCTGAGCCTCAGTTTCTTCCTCTGTAAAATGGAGTTAGGGGCTGGGATAAGAACACTTGCTACACAAGCATCAGGACCTGAATTGGAATCTCAGCACCAGGCATGGCTGCACATGCTTTGTAACCCAGCACTGGGATAGAGATAGGCAGATCTGGAGAGCACTTTAGCCAACCAGCTGAGCCAAAATGTTGAGCTTCCAGTTCAGTGAGAGACCCTATCTCTGCCCCAGTCATCTTGGTTTCCAGTGAAGTCTTAGCTGTTGTGTGGTATTTGGATGGGCAGTTTTATTTTTCTTTAAAGTTCCTGAATTTATAAGTGCAAATATTTGGTATGGAGGGAAGTCTACACCCTCCACCTCACCTAGCAAATTACTCACATGTGGGACAATTATATCATGAAACTCGTGATTTTGTATGCTGATCAAAAAATAAATATAAGGTAGGATCTGATACAGTTTGTGTCAAAAGACTCTCAAGAGCTCCTGGGAAAGCAGAAGCTATCTCTAGACTTAGAGCCTATGGTGACTAATGAGTTGGTTGTCAACAGAATCTAGAACCACCTAGAAGACAAACCTGGTGAGAGAATCCATCCTATATAGTGAGCCACACATCCCCATGGGCTGAGGTCCTGGACTGAATACAAAGGAGAATTCTTGGCTGCAGGCCCAGTGGGTTCACCTTGTACTCCTTCGTCTGTGACTGCCCCACCACAATGAACTGTATCCCTTAAACCAAGAGCCAAAACACAGCCTCCCATTGCTGAGAGCGAATAACAGCAGCTTGTCTGAAATACTGCCATTTTGACTTCAGACTCCATCTTACCTAAGCTAACCAACTCTTTCTCTAAGCAATAGTTCCCCAAAGGAATGCCTGTTCCTAACAACAGAAAGAACAAATGATTATGACTGGTTGAGCAAAAAAAAAAACATATTCAATGTCAGTTGACAAGGATGGAACACTTGGGAACGTCCCTAATCCCTGAGTTCTGATTGGTAAACATAACTGTCACTTGGTCCAGATGCTTTCTGGTTTTAGGCTTATAAATCCTGCTTCAGCCCCTACTTAGGGATGCCAGAAGAAATAAGGCAGTCAGACCCTCGTCCAATGGCCCTGATTGATCGGCAACTCTGCTTATGTGAGGGGAGAAGGTGTCCCAGGGGAAGGGCATCCCGAGACATGGGAGCCCGTGAACCACACAGCTCTGAGAGGAAGCCTCCTCAGCAGAGGCTTTCCAGCTCCCAGGGGAGGTACCCACAGCTGAGCTGAGGTGCTCAGGAGCCTCAGCCCTGCTCCTTTTTTTCTCTTCAGTGCTGCTTTTCTTTGTGGCTTCTTCTGACAAGAGAGTAGCACCAAGCAGCCATGGCTAAGGGCCAGGTTAGCCATGATTACCTCAGAGTGTTATCACTTGAATGGTGCAGTCGGCTGCCCTGTGATAAGGTGTCTGGTGTCCTCTGCTGTGAGGCTTCGGGTGTCTCGTCAGTGGTGTGGTGTTGGGGTGTCATGTCTCGTCGGTGGTGTGGTGTGGGGTGGCCTGCTTTCAGTTTGTTCTCCCTAGAATTTGAGATCAGCTAGGGAAGGAGAGCAGAGAGAGCAGGCCAGAGAGGAAATGCAGTAAGTTAGAGTTCTGGCCTCTCTGCTAGAAGGCAGAGGAAGGGTGTGTGAAGGGCAGTTTCAAAGGCACTTCTGTTATACTTGGGGGGGGGAGGGTAAATTTGAGTTATTATTATTTAATGTATATGGGTATTTTGCCTTCATGTGTCTCCACCATGTGCCTGGTGTCCACAGAGGCCAGAAGAGGCCACTGTATCCTCTGGAACTGAAGTTGCCATGTGGGAGCTGGGAATTGAACCAAGTCCTCTGCAAAAGGAACAGATGCTCTTAGTGGCTGAGCCATCTCTCCAGCCTCTGCTACCTTGGTTTCTGTTTTGTTTAGTTTAGTATTCTTGGCACTCCAAAGGTTACTGAGCAGGCTTTCTACCACTCACTGCATCCCCAGCCTTCCCAGGAGTCTTCAGGTGCAGATATAAGACATATGTATACTTTCAGAACCTGTGTCTGTCTGTCTCTCTGTCTCTCTCTGTCTCTCTCTGTCTCTGTCTCTCTCTGTCTCTGTCTTTGTCTCTCTCTCTCTCTCTCTCTCTCTCTCTCTCTCTCTCTCTCTCTGTCTCCCCCCCAACCCCCCACTTAACTCTCCTCTCTCTGGTCCTTCCCTCTTTTCATTCACATCAAAAAGTGTGCTCAGTTCAAATTAATTGACACAAAGTATTTTCTTTGATCAGTGAATAATGTTCTTATACTCTGATTATAGCAGATTCTCAGCTTAAAAACACAGCTGTTAGGGCTGGGGAGCACTGTCTGCTCTTGGAGAGGTCCTGAGTTCAAATCCCAGCAACCACATGGTGGCTCACAACCACTCGTAATGTGAGACCTGACGCCCTCTTCTGGTGCGTCTGAAGACAGCTACAGTGTACTTATGTATAATAATAAATAAATCTTTGGGCCAGAGCAAGCAGGGACTGAGGGAGCATGGTCAGCCGGAGTGAGCGGGATTTACCGGAGCGAGCAGAGGTCCTAAAATTCAATTCCCAACAACCACATGAAGGCTCACAACCACCTGTACAGCTACAGTACACTCATATACATTAAATAAATAAATAAATCTTTTTTTTAAAAAACCATAACTGTTGGAGAAATTTAGTTGTAATGAATTTTTTTTGGAGCCCAGGGAAATTTTTTTTTTCTTAAATTGGGGGTGTGGTACAGGGGACTGGACCTAGGTCTCTTACATGATAGGCAGTTGGTTCTCCCACTGAGCTACATACTCTGGGATTTCATTTGTTTTATACATTTTTATTTACTTTTGTTAATTTCATAATTTTTATATAATTAGCTTAATGGAAAACCATACATTTTTCAATTAGACACAATTAAGTACATTTATAAATCTGTAGTACCGTTTAAAGGCAACAAACCCAACTGTCGTGTCTCAACAGCCCTCAGATGCAGCATTTGGTCCAGTCTGCTCAAGAGGGGCTTGTCTGTGGGTCAGGATGATCAGTCACATGGAAGCCACTCTCCTGGATGGCCCTGAAGAGCGTGATGTACTTGGAGGCCAGGCGCGTCCTCGGGATCACGTACTTCTCTGTGAATGCACGCTTGTCCAGCTGTTCTCCTCCTTCCATGGCGAGGATGCAGTTAATGAAGGCGAGGGCAAAGGTCAGGCAGTTGTGGTGATTCTCTTCATACCTTGAAGGAACGAGGGAGACTCAGTGAGGTAAGACAGTCATTACTGGTTTCCAGGCTGGCCTTGAACTCCTGACCTCAAATAGTCCTCCCACCTCAGCAGTGACACCGGAGGCTACCATGCTGGCCCCTGAGAATGCTAACAGTGAAGGCACCTACTACCAATGCAGACAATCTCTGGGAGTCACACGGCAGAAGGGAAGAACCAACTCTTTCATGATGCTCTCTGGCCTTCACACATGGGCTATGTATGTGCACACACATGCACATATGCATACACATAGAGGCAAATAAAATACATGAATTCAATGTCATTTTTAAATTTTTTTTAATAGAGACCAGGCATGGAGCTCATATCTTTAATCCCAGAACCCAGGAGGCAGAGGTAGTCAGATCTCTGTGAGTTCAAGGCCAGCCTGAACTATAAAGTGAGACACTGTCTCCAGAAAAAAGAGTGGAGATGGAAAAAACTGAGAAGTTAATCTCAAATCACTAAGATAAACAAAAAAAAAATGGAACTTAAATATTTCCTGTAAACAATATTTTGAAAGTTTTAGGAATGCCAAGCATAGTGGTACAGGCCTTCAAGCCCAGCACTCCAGAGACTGAGGCAGGTTGATCTCTGAGAGTTCAATAAGTGACAAGCAGCAGCTTCTGGGAGGCTTTATTTGGGCTCTGAGGGTCCTGTCCAGCCTAGCACCCTGTGGGAAGGCTGGTGGCAGCAGGAGTGAGGCCACTGCTCACACCTCCAAAGAGCAAAGGACACAGGTGGGACAGAGAGGAAGGCAGGCTCCAAACCCCAAGGCCCATCCCAAGAGACCTGCTTCTCCAGCCGGACCCCACCTGCTCCCGGTCTCCCTCCCAAAATAGCACCAGCATCGGTGCCACCGAATTTCAAAACACATGAATCTGTGAGGGACATTTTCTAGCAACTATATTTAGCTGTTCTCACAGAATGGCAGTCTAGACATGGACTGCACTTGAACAGCGATGACGGTGGATGCGTGTCAAACGGGTGGCAGTGGCTTGCGGTCTTTCTCGACACCTACCTATGAGGCAGCCAGACCAGCGAAGCAGAGAAGTCTTCCAAGTACTTGTCCCACTGGTCCAGCAGTCCAAACATGCTAGGCTGTACTAGTGGAACGCTGAGACTCCGCTCCCAGCCTGCCTCGTCTCGCTGTATGCCGTGTGCAGTGTAATTATACACGACCCCTGAAAATGCAAAGCAGTCAGCCACTCTGTAAAAGGTGCTCAGAAAATGACAGTAGCCAAATCCTGTAAATCTGGGTCACACTTGTCAGAGTGGCTGTGATTCTCAACCCTCCTAATGCTGTCCCCTTTACTACAGCTCCTCATGTAGTGGTGACCCCTGACCATTAAATTATTCCACTGCTACTGAGATGCCAAATCTTTTAAATTCAGGTTTAGAGAACCTGACCTAAGTTTGAACTCAGGTAAACTAACAGGCTGGTACCTAGCATTAGTTTCCAAGTTGCCCCCCCCCCCAACAAAACCCGAGCCTAGCTCCAGTCTCTAGGTTAATCCCCCAAAAGACCAGCGTTTCCAGGTTATACCCTCAACAAGACCAGTGTCTCCAGGTTATTCCCCCAACAAACCTGCACCCCAGGTTACAAGCCCACCCCTTGCCTAATGACCACCAATGCAGAGGGGCGCAGAAGTTAAGTTTATGATAGGACTCCCAGACCAGCCAGTTATGTTAAAGGCCACAGCAGCTTTCCAATTAGATGCTTGCACACATATTTTCTGCTTGCTGCTTACCATAGAGCCTTGCTCCGGTAGACATTTGGGGCTTCCCCCCCCAAAAAAGTCTTGCATGATGGTGGTGCATTGTCGGGGGAGCCTGCTAGCTCAAATAGAATAAAGACCCCGATGTGAGTTTCATCAGATTGGCTCCTGTCTGTTTTTTGGGGATCACTAACATTTCCTGGGCACAACACTACTTCAGAACTGTAATTTTACTACTGTTATGAATCATAATGTAAATACCTGATATGCAGCACATGTGATATGTAACCCCCAAAATGGAGCCCAGCTGGAGGAAGAGCGTCTCTTAGGATAGACCATGGGAATCGGAACCTGCTTCCTTCCTGTCCCACCTGTGTCCTTTGCTCCTTGGTCGACTGAGTTTCTTTTCTTTCTTTTTTTTTTTTTTTTTTTTTTTTTGGGGGGGGGGGTTGAGACAGGGTTTCTCTGTGTAGCCCTGGCTGTCCTGGAACTCACTCTGTAGACCAGGCTGGCCTCGAACTCAGAAATCCACCTGCCTCTGCCTCCCGAGTACTGGGATTAAAGGCATGTGTCGCTGCTGCCCGGCCTGTTTCTTTTTTTTTTTTTTTTTTAATTTATTTATTATTATATCTAAGTACACTGTAGCTGTCTTTAGATGCACCAGTCAGATCTCATTACGGATGGTTGTGAGCCACCATGTGGTTGCTGGGATTTGAACTCAGGACCTTCGGAAGAGCAGTCTTAACCACTGAGCCATCTCTCCAGCCCGTTTCTTTTTCTTAAAATCCAACACAGACGTGGGCAGGTTTGTAAGGCTCTTTCTGAAAGAACAGTAAGCTGGTTCCAGGGCTTAGGGGTATGGCTCAGTGTCCTGCAGGAGGCCCTGCCTGGGTTCCACCTCAGCGCTATTACCAAGTGTTTTAGTCTTCTAAACACTTACACTGTAAGTAGTGCTAACTTGCCAAGTCACATGACCTGCTTCGGCCTGCAGTAGGAGAAGCTGGGGAAGCAGAGTGGTATGCTGTTGCTGTGACCTCATCCCGGCTGGAAACCCTCCTCTCCCCTTAATGGTACTGTGGGGTTTTCTTACGCCAGGGAAATGTAGGAAATGCTCACCAAGTGTGTTAGTGATTCCAACGTGCAGATCAGACTTCCCATCGTACTCCCTGAAACAGAGGGGCATTGTTTGCATTGGGTGTTATTTTGATATGCAGTCTTGCTGCATAGCCCAGGCTGTCCTGCAACTCAGGATCTTCCCGCCTCAAGCCCCAAGGCAGCTGCAGCTGCAGGTGCACCAGCCTGCCCACCAGCAAGCACTTCATGAAGCATGGGCGTTTAAATGAGGAGGGCATAGGCCACGCCCATAGACTGTGCCAGGCCTTGCCATCAGCTGTAGGCTGGCTAAAGGGTTGAGCAAAGCAGAACTCCCACACCTCCGCAATCGTATGGTGGAAGAGCTTTCTTCTCCCTCTGGGAGTCCATTCACCAACCCACCAGCTAATATGGGTGAAGGTCCTAGAGGTCCTCAGCCTTTTCCGTTTGTTTAATTGTTTTGTTGGGTAGGGGTTGTTTTGTTTTGAGACATGGTTTCTCTGTGAGGCCATGGCTCTCCTGGAACTCGCTCTGTAGACTAGGTTGGCCTTGAACTCAGGGGGCCTCCTGCCTCTGCCTCCCAAGTGCTAGGATAAAAGGCGTGTGCCAACATCACCCTGCTTGGTTCTCAGCCTTCTTAACCACTGCTCAGTATAACCTCTAGCCACTGCATTCCCTGGATTGCTGTTTCTTACCATTGCTCTGTTGGCTTGAGGTTTTTCTGGTTTGGATCAGTTAGTTCTTGGATCAAACCCAGAGTCTCACACACACTCAGCACAAGCTTTCTATCCCCCCCACACACCCTTAAAAATATTCTTTTGTATTTGTTTGGTTTTGTTGAAGACAGAGGCTCACCATGAAGACAGAGGTTCACCATGTAGCCCAAGCTGGCCTTGAACCTATAAGCCAACATCAATTTTTCTTTTGTTATTGTACTTTAACAAAATAATAGAGCTGGGCGTGGGTTCCAGGACAGCCAGGGTTGTACAGAGAAACCCTGTCTCGAAAAAAATAAACAAACAAAAAATAATAATAGGCTTCGTTATGACACTTTCTGACGTGTCTATAATGTTCTTTGATACGATCTGTGCACCTTGCTCTGCAGGTCATTCCTAGGAGGACACAGTCCTGGAGTCAGCTCTCAGCTGACACTTCAGTAAAGCAAGCGACCCCAGCTTTCTCATCATACTGTTCCTTCTCCGTCAGCCCCAGGGACTGTTCTGAGCTTACGGAGACCCCATGGGCTCGGAGGCTAGGCTTGAGTGAACAAGCGCGAGCCAGAACACGTCTGTGCTGAGGGCTGGTGCTGCCCCTCTCTGGGTGCTTCACACTCCTCATTCCCCAGCACCATCTTAGCCAGACCACCATCCCTCCCGTAAATTCTCAGTTGTTTGACAGCTCGCTGGATGTTGACTCTGGGCCTGTCGAGTCAGGCTGGTCATGCAGAAAAGCATGAGACTTTGCCCTCGTGGCTTGTTTCTAGAAGGATCATTTCAGTTTTAGTTTGGCAAGTCTATTTTTTTCTTTAGTTCAAGATACCAGAGATGGAAGTTCAACAAATCGTAATCCATTGATGAGTATGAGGGGGGAAATACAAAGTGTGGAGACAGGCCTGGCCACCCATTCTCCTGGATCCCTTCACACAGGACGTGGACAGGCCCCCTCTGCAGGGCTGGCTGAGTGGAGTTCAGCCTGAATCAGTGACCAAACTCCCACTGACCAGGCTCCTCTGTGCAGTCTGCATTCTGCACAGCCATAAGCAGCAGGGTCGGCCAACACAACCTCACTCAAGCAGAGCCTGGCGAGGCCCTGGGTCATTGCTCATTCACCTTCTGTCACAAGTGTCGTGGAACTCCAGGCAGTCTCGGATATGTGGATGAAAGGGAAGGAATTGTTTGGAGTCCCAAGGGCTAAGGCCGCGTTGGTTGTCTGCAGCCACCATGGCATCCAACCTGCCCCATACCTCTTTGCTCACTCTGCCCATGCCAGTAAGGACTGTGCCCATCAGAGTTAGCGTTCACCAGGGGATACACAGATGCTTATTACAAGGGAAGGAAAGGGAGTGGAGGGCCAGCCTTCCCCTTTATCAGGAAGCAACTCCATCACTGCTGGCATACTCTTTCCTGATGATATTAGTTAAGAGGGGATCCTGTCATTAGCAAGCTAAGGAAACAAGTGCTGGGACGATCAGGAGTTAAGGCCAGCCTAGGCTAAGTGAACAACAACAGAAAGTTTAAGTAAAACAGAGACAGTGGAAGATAAGGATTTGGATCTACCCACAGGAATGAGAAGATGAATATTTGAATATTATCAAATATATGGTTTTTTGTTGTTGGTGGTGGTGGTGGTGGGTTCTTTTTTGGTTTTTCGAGACAGGGTTTCTCTGTATAGCCCTGGCTGTCCTGGAACTCACTTTGTAGGCCAGGCAGGCCTCGAACTCAGAAATCTGCCTGCCTCTGCCTCCCGAGTGCTGGGATTAAAGGCGTGCACCACCACGCCCGGCTTCAAATACATGTTTTATTGAAAGATAATTGTATGAATCTAAAATTAATGATAACTCACTTATATGCATATTTTCCTCATTCTTAATATTGTACATTTTTAAAATTTATGAGTACAGATGTTTTTGCCTCTGTGTGTGTGTGTGTGTGTGTGTGTGTGTGTGTGTGTGTGTGTGTGTGTGTATGTGTGTGCACGCACCACGTATGTGTACTATCCACAGAGCCCAGAGAAGAGAGTTGGCTTCCCTGGAACTGGAGTGACGGATAGTCATGCAACACCATGTAGGTTCTGGGAACTGAACCTCTGTCTTCTGGGAGAGCAAATAGCCGCGCTCTCCCTCCAGCCCCAACACTCAGTCCTTTTTGTTGAGTTTTTACATTTAACATTCAATTAACTTTGCACTTTCAGGAAAAAAACATTAATGACTTTTTATTGGAATGTCATTAACTTGCAATGAAAGACTGGAAGAGGCTCTTGTGTTGGCTCATGTCTGTGATCTTAGCACTCAAGAAGCTGAGGCAGGAGGATCACATGGTCAAGACCACTCTGGTCAGCATAGCAAGTTCCAAGCCAGTCTGTGTTATACAGCAAGAGCCCGTTTCAAGGGAAAAGAGAAAGGCAGCAGGATTAGGAGTACAGCTTAGCTCTGAGCACATGTCCAGCGTCTAGCCTGTATGAGACTTTGAATCCCACCTCTAGCACTGTAAAAGGAAGAGGAAATGAAAAAGAAGAAAAGGGGAGGACCCTCAGACTTCCTTGCTAATTTAATTCACCTCCATCAAGAACCACCTCTTGCACATTGTACCTGTTTGTCACATAAGCTATGTGCCATCGCTTACATCTCACGCTGATAACTATTCCCAGCCTGCCCCTCAGCACATCCTTTTCTCCTAAAAACATGAAGCAGGTGTCTTCATGCAACGCGCAGCCTTTCCCATACTACTCAAACGTGTGCACAAAACCCAGGGCCTTACCCTAGGCAGGCAAGTCCCACACCCTGGCCGCACACCACCCACTCTGATGGACATACAGGCCTGCAGATGAAGACATAATGACGACTACAGTCTACCCAAAGCAAGCCCACACACACTGCACAGCACGCATCCTTCAGAGAAGGTTTGATGACTGGCACACAGCAGGAAGGCATGCACGGGGTATCATAACCCAAGCCGCTGTACCTGAGGAACGTCCCTCGCGTGGGTTTGAGGAGGAAGGCACACTTCTCTTGATGACCGTTGGAGAAAGGATCGGAGATGCTGATAGGTGCGTCCTCTATCCTGGAGGAGCCCACGTCCCCCTGGCAGAGAGGGCAGCATTGGGGCACACTGAAAGTGTAGATGGACCTCTTGCAGTGCCTGAATTTAATTAGAGGCTTCCCAGCTCCTTCGAAGTGCATTCCGAATGATTGCTGAGCCACCAAGACAAGTTTCTGGAGACTTCCTTTTCCTCATTATACAGCTGGCTAACTCACACCGCCTGAGTAACCTGATCTATAGTGACATCATCCTGGGTGGAAGCTTTAGACACCAAGCTAGGTAGATTAACCAGTAACCAGACTGCCCCTGCTGGACTCTTAAAGAGCTAGTTCTTATTTGAGCTGGCTCACCACGTTTCTTCGTAGCTGCTACACACTTGCAGCTGGTGGCAGCCCGCTCCTCCTTACCCTCTAAAGCCCTGCATTCCCATGTAGTTCATCTCACCTTCCTTCAGCCTCTCCTTATGATACTAACAGTAATTCGTTATGACTGCCTTCCTGCTGGAACAGATAAGTTTTATAGTCTGTTTTCAGTCTGGAGTAAGCTGAGAGTTCATCAGAGGGTCATGAGGTAAACAGGAGTGGTCTGGCCCCTCTCTCCCCTAGCCAGCAGCTGGTGGCAGGCTGCTGGGTCACAGAACTCTGAAAGTTGGAAAGTTACAAAGAGCCTGCTGCACGACACAGTCCTCCTTCATAAGTAGGGGCAGTCTCAAGCCTCCAATTATCCACGGGGAGAGACTCTGTGTCCTGAGCCACTCGGATGGGGAATTGGGAGAGGAGGCAAGTCCCAGCTTATAGGTAAAGGGGGCAGGGATTTCTGGTGATGAAGAGACTTTAAAAAGCACTGTCTTCTGGTTTTTAACCCTTATACTCAGGAGGCAGAAGTGGGCAGATGTCTGTGAGTTCAAGGCCAGCTCTGGTCTACAGAGCTAGTTCCAGGACAGCCAGAGCTATACAGAAAAATCCTGTCTCAAACAAACAACAACAAAAGAAAAAGAAAAGAAAACCACAACCCACTGTGCTGTGTTAAATCAGCAGGAGGCTGGTTTTGCCTTCTCTCTGTCCTGGTGTCCCTGCTGCAGAACGGTTCTGTTTTCATGGGTCTTTTGAATCATTTATCTGATTTCCCACACTGCCTGCCTTCCTTCCTCTCTCTCTCTCTCTCTCTCTCTCTCTCTCTCTCTCTCTCTCTCTCTCTCTCTCTCTCTCTCTCTCTTCTTTCAAGACAGGGTTTCTCTGTATAGTCCTGGCTGTCCTGGAACTCACTTTGTAGATCAAGCTGGCCTCGAACTCAGAAATCTGCCTGCCTCTGCCTCCTGAGTGCTGGGATCAAAGGCATGCACCACCACACTGGGCTCCTTCCTCTTTTTTCTCAGATAAACAAACATAATTGTTTCCCTAAAGGAATATACCCCCCTCCCCCCGCTGCAGACATATCCATCTTAGGTTGTAACTAAAAACAAAAACCAAACCAGTGTACATTGGATAAGAATAAATAAATAAATAACCTACCACATCGGAAGTAGACTCTCTGAGTCCAGCAGTACCAGGCGGCCTCAAGTCTCTAGACCAGGGGATCTCAACCATCCTAATGCCGGGACCCTTTAATACAGTTTCTCATGTTGTAGGGACCCCTCAAGCATAAAATTATTTCCATTGCTACTTCTTAGCTGTAATTTTGCTACTGTTATGAATCATAATGTACGTATCTGATGTGCAGATGGTCTTAGGCCTCTGTGAAAGGACAAGTTGAGAAGGCTGCTTGCTCTCATCAGTTACAAGTACCTGAAATAGTCCAAAGGGGGTTTGTTATTGTTTTTCTTTCTTGTTTTTTTTCCTCTTAGCATTTAGAATAGCCAGGAATGGGCTGGTAAGATGGCTCAGCAGTAAGAGCACTAACTGCTCTTCCAAAGGTCCTGAGTTCGAATCCCAGAAACCACATGGTGGCTCACAACCATCTGTAAAAAGATCTGACACCCTCTTCTGGTGTATCTGAAGACAGCTACAGTGTACTTGCATATAATAATAAATCTTTTGGCCTGAGCAAGCAGAGGTCCTGAGTTCAATCCCCAGCAATCACATGATGGCTCACAACTATCTGTACAGCTACAGTGTACTCATATACATAAAATAAATAAATAAATCTAGAATGAATAGCCAGGACTGTCCTATGGCAGGCAGAGCTGTGAGACGCAGGAAGGATGCAGTAAAAACCACAGAGAGGCGTGGCTCCACACATGGCAGTCATGGGTAACAGGAGCAGCAGCACCTTCCAGCAGAAAGAAGGGAGCTTATTTCAGAGTCAGCCATCCTCCCTGGGGTGGGCACCAGCAGTTGTGCTCCTGGTTGTGTACCAAAGCCGTAGAGTACTGCATTCTCATCAAACTGTATTGAGATGTGCTGGCTACAAAGTGCCAGTGTCTTACTGTCATTGGCAGGGCAGATCTGCCTGACCACTGGCTATGGAGCAGCCCCCTCACATGCCCTCAGGAGAGGGCCGGAGACACATGAGGAAGGCCAGACTGTCTTAAAAGAAGTTAGGCGGGGTGAAGTCCTCTGTTACTTGAGGCCACTGTGCAAAGCCCTGTCCTCTCAGCTTTAAAGCTTGACACCTATACAGAGAGTCTCTGTGAGATAGACACCTCCCTAGGTAAGTGTGCCTAAGTCTTCTTGCACCTGCTCTCTCAGGTCTCTCCAGGAGGCACAGTTTTGGGTTGTTGCAGGTTTTTGGTTTTGTTTTGTTTTGTTTTCTCCCCAGAGCCTTCATCTTTAGATTCCTTGTAATCTTTTCTCTTCCATTGTGTAGTGATATAGCCTCTGCTCATTTCCATCTTCTGGACAGCTTCTCTTCTGGCAGGGGCTGGAGCCTCCATATCGAATGCTAAGGGAAGGGATAGTGTTCGCACAGGACAGGACCAAATGTCTTTGGGCACTGTCAGCCAGGTGAGAGCCACTCACAGCAGGTGCAGAGGCCACACGACTTCTCAGACACTTCTCGGATTCCACTGAGCTGGATGAGGTTGGCACAGCTTGCTTCTGTGGTGGAAGGAGAGGGCCACTATCTAAACCACTCACTGGGGTTCAGGGTGCGGAGATGAGTGTGGGTGGAGCCATTCTTCCTCTTACACTGAATAGCTCATTCAGACTCACATTACCGAACTCTCTAGTCAATTATTAATATTAAGTTTTGTGTTTTCCCACAGTCAGAGAGGCTCTTGGGCTTGGGAGCTGACAATTTCTTTTTTTATTTCACCCAGAAAAAAAAAAAGAACACACAAAGTTTATTACTTCTAGGGCAGGGTCAGGGACAGTAGCTCAGTGGTAAGGCCCTTGTGTTGTTTGAGGCCTTTGTACTGCCCTAGTACTGAACCAGAAAGAGAGAAATATTGTTGACCCCATGTCTTAGTTACTGCTGTGAACAGACACCATGACCATGGCAACTCTTATAAGGACAACATTTAATTGGGGTTGGCTTACAGGTTCAGAGATTCAGTCCATTATCATCAAGGCAGGAGCATGGCAACATCCAGTCAGGCATGGTGCAGGAGGAGCTGAGAGCTCTACATCTTCATCTGAAGGCTGCTAGCAGAATACTGGCTTCCAGGCAGCTAGGATGAGGGTCTTAAAGCCCACACCCACCATGAAACACCTCAACAAGGCCACACCTACTCTAACAGGACCATACCTTTTAATAGTGCCACTCCCTGGGCCAAGCATATACAAACTATCACATTCTACTCCCTAGCCCCCATTGGTTTGTTCAAACATATGAGTCTATGGGGGCCATACCTAAACATAGCATAATTCAAAATACATTTAATCCCACTTCAAAGGTCCCCACAGTCTATGGCAGTCTCAATAATGTTAAAAGTCCAAAGTTCAAAGTCTCTTCTGAGATTCATCCAATCACTTAACTGTAATCTTCAAAGCAAGACTGGAAACCAACTGGACAAACTCCAAATTCTGCATCTCCATGACTGCTGTCAAAGCAGTCTTCAGATCTCCAACACCTTTTTCATCTTTGTTGACAGTAACAAACTTCTTTCTCCTAGTCTGGTTCCACTTTTTAGCAGCTTTCCTCAGCAGATCGCCCACAGCTCTGGCATATCAAATATCTTGAGACAATGCATCCATGTTACAGCTTCTGTCTCAATGCCTGGGATCCACACATGATCTTTGCTCCTACAAAGGGCTCCAATTGGCACCTTCACCAATGGCCTTCCATGGCCTTTCACAGCGCCAAGCATCAGCTGCTCTTCATGACCCCTTCATGCCTTCAAAACCAGTACCCCCTGGATGACTCTTACACATTACCAAGTCCTGCTGCTGCATGAGGTACAACCTTGGCTATCTCTGGAACACAGCTTCTTTATGCTCTCAGAAAAAAAACATCCCAGAAGATTTCACCTCAGTGATGCTGGTCTATTCTAAATCACCACTAATTTCTTAGCTCCAGATGACCAGCATCAATTTTCCCAGTAGTCCCTTTTATTCTGGACTCTAAAGCCAGAACCATGTGGCTAAAGCTGCCAAATTCTGATGCTTGCTGTGGCTGGGACATGGCCCCATGTTCTATTACATTATCACTAGCTTTCTGTTTTCTAACTCCTTTACTGCCTAATCTTGGCTATCCTGGAACTTGCTCTGTAGATTGACTTTGAACTCAGAGATCTGCATGCCTGTCTCCTAAACACTGGGATTAAAGATGTGGGCCACCAAGCCTGGATTTAAATTTTTCTTTACCTGCTGGGTAGTGGTGGCACACGCCTTTAATCCCAGCACTTGGGAGGAAGAGATAAGTGGATTTCCGAGTTTGAGGCACAGTCTGGTCTACAGAGTGAGTTCCAGAACAGCCAGTGCTACACAGAGAAAGCCTGTCTCCAAAACCTCCCCCCAAAAAGGAAAAAAATTTCTTTACCTAGAACTTGCTCTGTTCTAGGCTGGCCTTGAACTCAGAGATCTGCTTGTCTTTGCCTCCTGGGATTAAAGGCTTGTACTACTGGATCTAAATTTAGCTGATATGCCATAAGGTCACCACTCCCTGCATTCAATTTAATATCCTTCAGATCCATTTCACTTCCTGGTGCCCCTTTAATACTCAAACCATATATTTTATATTTTTCCATTCTCAGCTGGCTGTGCTTGTTTAAAATGTTCTTCATGAAACTTAACCAGAGAACAAAGTCTATGATGGGCTTTTCTGGGACTTCCTTTGTCAATGCAATCAATCTGTGTCTCTTCACTTTAGCCTCAGGCAGACTCTTCAGACAATAGCAAAAAGTGGGCACATTCTTCACCAAAATACTACAGAAACAGTCTCTAAACCACATACTGGAATTCTCCACTGAAACCTCTTGGGCCAGGTCAGCACAATTCAAATCACTCTCAGTAACAAAGTCTTCCATATTCCTGCTAGGATAGCCCATTAATCCCTACTTAAAGCATTCCACTGCTTTCCAAATCCAAAGTCCCCAAATCTACATTCTTCCAAACAAAAGCATGGTCAGGCCTATCACAGGGTTTTACTGCTGTGAATAGACACCATGACCAATACAAGTCTTATAAAGGACAACATTTAATTGGGGCTGGCTTACAGGTTCAGAGGTTCAGTCCATTATCATCAAGGTGGGAACATGGCAGCATTCAGGCAGCCATGGTGCAGGAGGAGCTGAGAGTTTTACATCTTTGTCTTAAGGCTGCTAACGGAAGACTGGCTTTCAGGCAGCTGGAGTGAGGATCTTAACGCCCACACTCACAGTTACACACCTACTTCAACAGGGCCACACCTTCAAATAGTGCCATTCCCTGGGCCAAGCACATACAAACCATCACTGGCATGCACTACCACACTTGGCCATGGGCACAGTCTTGTGCAGATCTCTTGTAAGTAGCCACAGCTACTGAGTGTTCCTAAGTCTAAAGCTAAGTCATGTCGGGAGATAGCATTCCATGGCCCTCCCCCGACCCTCCAGCTTTTACATTCTCTCTCCCCCTTCCATGATATTCTCAGAGCCTTGCTTGCATGTTCTACTTAGAGCTGAGCACTCAGAAGTCCTTACCTGTTTTTACAGTGTACTACTTCTATAAAATGGAAAGAATACCCATAATGTTTCCTGAGCAGTATGCTGTTCACTTCTATACAATGCCAACTCAACACAATAAACCAGGAGACACTTTTCAAAGTTAATAACACAACTGTAGTTTGCAAAAATCCAAATTATATATATGTACATATTGCTTCAGTTTCTGCTTCCAGGTTCCTGCCTTGAGTTATGTATATATATATATATATATATGTATTTACATAAAAAGATCAGTAGGGGGAGAGGATATTTGGTGTGGATATAATCAAATACATTATACACATGTATGAAGTTATCCAAAAATAAATAAATAGAAATATTCTTACTAGAGGATGGCTCAGTGGCTAGGAGCACTGGCTGTTTTGTTGGGGACTGGGGTTCAGTTCACAGCACCGACATGGTAACTCACAAACGTCTGCAACTCCAGTTTTAGGTGATCTAACTCCCTCTTCTGGCTGGCACCAGCACTGCATGCCACTTGGTGTACATCCACACATGCAGGCAAAATCACTCATATCATAAAATAAAGATAATGGGGCTGGTGAGATGGCCCAGCGGTTAAGAGCACCGTCTGAGTTCAAATCCCAGCAACCACATGGTGGCTCACAACCATCTGTAACAAAAATCTGATGCCCTCTTCTGGAGTATCTAAGACAGCTACAGTGTACATGCATATAATAAATAAATAAATCTTTAAAAAAAAGAAATAAAATAAAGATAAATAGTAAAATTACTTTTTTTTGTTTTTGTTTTTTTGTTTTTCGAGACAGGGTTTCTCTGTATAGCCCTGGCTGTCCTGGAACTCACTTTGTAGACCAGGCTGGCCTCGAACTCAGAAATCCGCCTGCCTCTGCCTCCCGAGTGCTGGGATTAAAGGCGTGCGCCACCACGCTCGGTGTAAAATTACTTTTATCATTAACATCATCAATCATCATCATCATCTTAAAAGACTACCTTGGGAGATGGGATCCGAACCCTAGAAGTAATGGCCCCGCAGATGATTGGTAAGTTTAGTAAGTATGCTAGACATGCTCAGACCCTTAGTCTCAGAAAGTTGGGACCCGGACTACTAAGGAGTAGGGACCTTCCGGCTCCACGCCCTAGCGGAACCCATTGTGATGGTGGTTAGGTTTCCGGCCGGCACCTTAGAAGTGGCGCACGAGCGAGGGTGGCGCGCACAGGAGTGACGCGGGTCCGCGCGCGGGGCGGGGCGGGGCCGGGCTGGGCCACGGCGCTGGCGGCTCTGAGGTTTCAGTGCGACTCCAGCCCGTGGCCCTGCCGCCATGAGCACTAAGCAGGTCACCTGCAGGTGAGTGCGCGGCCCCGCGGGACCTTGGGAGCTGCGGGGGTGGCCAGGGAGGGAGGCGAGGGGCCGAGGCGGTCGGTGGCGGGTGGTGGACAGCGGAGATAACGCGCAGGAAGGCCGCGTAGAGGCTGGAGCGGCGAGAGCTGCTGCAACCGCGGCTTGCAGAGGGTGAGCGAGGGCAAGTGCGGGGACACACGGGCAGGTCTCATTTCTTATCCAGCATCACCACTGAGCGGAGAGTCCCATTTCACGATGCAGGAAGCCGAGGCCACCTAGAGAGGTAAAAGCGACACCCATGTAGGAGCAGAAAGGCGGCTTGTTAGACGAAGTGGAAAAGCAGAAAACTACTCTGTGACTACTATTTTGAAACAAAAATAGTTGGGTTGAGTAGCAACGTCCTAACTTGGTGACGAGCTTGTGGCTGTCATTGGGGTCTAGTCCTGTGAGTTTGCATGCTTAGGAAGTGCAGCTTGGGAAGTACGGCTGTGAGACTCCCGACTGTGGAAACCCAAATTTCGAAAGGCTCCCAAAATCCGTTTTGGATCTTAAGATACCTAAATAAAAGGCGGGCGGTGGCGGCGCACACCTTTAATCCCAGCACTGGGAGGCAGAGGCAGAAAGACTCTCCTGAGCCCAAGCTTTTTGGATTAAAGGAGCCTCGACTTATACAAATTTTAGTTGGTTTCAGTAAATTAAGAAATTGAGATGTAGTTTGGTTATGTGGTAAGCTTTTAATTACCTTGTTATTTCTCATTAGTGCAGACTCCTAGAACTAATGCCTTTATGAAGAGTTCTGTTCGAATTAAGATATTAAGGGTTGAACCATGTACCAAGGTCCCAGGTGGTTTATGTTAACTAGTAATCAGAAAACTGCAGTGTGTGTGTGTGTATGCATGTATGTGTATGCACGTGCTAGTTTTGTGTTAATTTGACAAAGTTGACATGAGCCAGAGTCATTTGGGAAGAGGGAACCTCTTGGTTGATAACTGATGTGGGAGGACCCAGCTCACTGTGGGTGGTACCACCTCTGGGCTAGTGGTCCTGGGTGCAGTAAGAAAGGCTGAGCCAAGAGGGTCAAACCAGTCACCAGCACTCCTCCTTAGCCTCTGCATTAGCTCCTACCTGGAGTCCTGCACTGTCTTCCCTTAGTGATGGAGTAAGACACTTAAGTAGAAGATACCTACTAGTATAAGCTCTCCTCCCAAAGTCGCTTTGGGTCCTGGTGATTTATCACAGCAATGGGAACCTTTTAACAGTCCTGTAACAGTACTTGCAGGTCATTGCAACTAGACCGTCTTTGTTGAGGATGAGTGTATGGGTATTTACCCCCTCCCCTCTGCAGGAGGAAGTGTTCCTACCATAGTGTCCTTTAAAGCAGACTCAAGCTACTTAGAAAATAAGCTCTAAAACTCTGCTTGTTTATAGTTTTGTTGGTTGAGACAGAGTCTCTCTGTGTAGTCCTGGCTATCCTGAAACTCTCTATGTCATCAGGCTGGCCTTGAACTCAGATCTGCCTACCTCTCCTTCCCATGCTAGAATTAAGTGCCACCGCACCTAGCTGCTTTTGTTGTTGTTGTTGTTGTTTTGAGACAGAGTTTCTCTGTGTAGCCCTGGCTGGCTGTCCTGGAACTCACTCTGTAGACCAGGCTGGCCTCGAACTCAGAAATCTGCCTGCCTCTGCCTCCCAAGTGCAGGGATTAAAGGCGTGCGTCACCACTGCCAGACTCCTAACTGCTTTTTAGTTCTACCATAAAAGGCTTTCCTAAGACGCGTGTCTACAAAACCTTCATGCAATGCTTAAGCCTGGCCATTTTGATTCTCTTTCTCCACCTTTGTACCCGGAGATAGTTTTAGCTCTGTCTCACAAATAAGAGAGCCCAGGACGTGGTGCAGGTAAGAGTTGGCATTCTGGGACTGGATGGGTAGAGTAGTGTTTGTGCTCTTCTTTCTGCTGCCCTGTCAAGTCATAGACTGTGTGGTGCTGTATAGTGCTATACCTGGATGAAGCATGTAATGAAGGAAGGCTGTATTTTGACTCTCGGTTTGCTGGTACAGCCCATGACAGGGGAAGGCATGGTGGCAGGAGCTTGGCATAACTGACCTCATACACTCAGACAGTGAAGAGTGCTGGAGCCGAGGTCACTCTTCCCTTTTTATTCAGTCTTGGACCCCAGCCTAAGGATTGACACCTCCACACAGGATGGGTCTTCCTACCACAGGTGACCTAATCTAGATAGTCCCTCACAGTGGTGATAGGAGATTTGTCTCCTCAGTGATCTGCAGTCAGTAGCATCCATCACAACCTTGAGATCTGTCAACCCTATGAACATCTTCCATAGTGAAACGACCTTGGTATTGTCAGGTTTTCCCTAAGATTAGCGTCAGAGTGACACAGGTGTGAAGCTAGCATTGAGTCTTAGATCCTATGCTCAACTGAAGGATGTTTCAGAGTTTCCACATGTTCCCATTCTCACAAAAATGTATGAAAAGGAAGTTTCCTTATAAAAGGGTATGAAGGATGGGACCGGAGAGTTAAGGATGCTGACTATTCCTGCAGAGAGACCAGGTTCAATTATAGCATTGGTATAGTGACTCATAGTAACTCCAGTTCTAGGGGGTCTGACACGGTTCTGCCTCTTCAGGCATCACACGTGTACACAGTGCACAGACATAACCACAAATAACACATATACACACACATTTTTGTTTTTTAAAGGTTTTTTTGGGTGGGGGCAGGGGCGGTCTGTGAAGGAATCAGGCCCTGCTAAATAAAAAGTATTTAAGTGGGAAAACTGCAATATCAGTAGGTTTGTGTTTGTGGTGAGAGAGTATGATTTCTCATTTCATTCACAAAAGCCTTGTCCCTGACAGTGAAAACTTACAGAAAATGCTCAAGGACTGATTTGTTTGTGGGTTTAGGGCCCAGTTTCTTAAATTATTCCATGTATGCTGAGATCACAAAATATTTTGAGGTGATAAAAGATTTCTTTAAAACATAATATTTCTGGCCAGGTGGTGGTGGTATACACCTTTGATTCCAGCACTCAGGAGGCAGAAGCAGGTGGAACTCTGAGTTAAAGGCCAGCCTGGTCTACAGATCGTGTTCCAGAATCCAAGGCTACATGGATAAACCGTTGAGTCTTGAGGGGCATTTCTCCATTACCAAGCCTGGTGTGGTGGTATGCCTATGCTCTCAGCCACTTGAATCTGAGGCAGGGGAGTCAATAGAATCAATTAAGTCCAGGAGTTGAGGGTCAGCTGAGACAATATATGAAAAACCTTTGAGTCAGAAAATAAAAGGAATCACCCAATTGTTTAGATATGGAATATCTTCTTGTCTGGAGGAGTCCCAGGACCAACTACATTCACACCTGGAGACTGGCTAGATAGATTCATGGTGTTTAGCATACAGCTAGAGTCCAGGCCAAGGCTGTTACACTAGCTCAGCAGCAGTACATAGCCAGGTATGGGAGAACAGGAGTCCAGAAGGAGCTCCCTTCTGCACACAGCACTTTGCTCACCTGAGGTATCAGGTGGGGTACAGTATGGGGCCAGTGCATCTTCTGCCTGTGACCCACCTAGCAGACTCAAGAGGAAACGGCTTTTGTATGAACCACAATAGTACAACTGAGGCACTGTTAGCTGTTTTTACCATTAGAGAAACTCTGACTATACCATTAGCTTCTAGAAGCCAGAGGATGTTCTTAGGCCAGCTCAGAGGTCTTGGACTTGCTGTGGTGACTTCTTCCCATGGTCTTACTTGCTCTCTCCACCCCTATCCCTATCTGCTGAGAAGCGAGCCCAAGGCCTCTGAATGCCGTGGGCTCTCCATGAGATTCGTCGTCTACGCTCCCTCTAGCCTCCTAGCAAGCTACGAACCATGTCAGGCTTGGAAAGTGTCTCCTGGAAAGTGTGGGTGACTCCTCGGGAAGCAGAACTTTCCATTTCCCATCTTGACGGTGAGACTCAGGGGAAAGAAGTTGCTAGGTGGTCCTGGCCGGCTCTTCCTCTTTCATGGGTGTGCCAGGCGAAGATGCAGGCTTGCTCTGTAAGCTAAGGAGGCGGTGGGCATCTTCAGCAGCTTGCCCACCCCGTCGTGAATGTCATGGGCACTGTACTCTGGTCTGCTTGCTGTCGTGGAAAAGGCCAGGGGCTGGACTGTCTGTGCTTTGCTTTTGCCAGCTCTCCAAGGAGCAGGGCCTTGCTTTTGCCAACACTGTGGATGTGCTCAGTGATCCAGTCTTAGTTTTGGAACTGAGAGGAAGAAGAGGCAGGTAGGTTCTAAGGAGTCATCTTGTATAGCTTGGACAGGGCAAGTTGTAGGTTATGCCTCTCAGAACTCAGCTCATGTGTCAGAGGCTAACCTTATTCATGACCTCTGTTACCCTTTATGTGTTTCATTCCATGTGTGCCTCAGATTGTATTTGTTCCAGGGAATGTGAGGAGGCTTTACCCAAAAACCACTTTCCCAGGGTTCTTTACCAAAAGGGAGCGGGGCAAGGTAAACTAGGTAGGCCAGTAGCAACACAGTTGGCTGGCTCAGGATCCAGTCTGCTGGTCCACTTTGCCTGATGAGAGAAATTTATTCCTCTGTGTGTGTGTGTCTGTGTGTCTGTGTGTTCCTTTTTTCTACAAGTTGTATGTAGCTAGTCTGGCATTTAGCTCCGGCGTCAGCATCTCAAGTGCCTGCTGTGTTCTTAAATAAGTTTAAAAATCTTTGTTCCAATAAAGCTGTAATAGAAAAGCATTTCTGAGCCTTTTATAAAGGGACTGTTTTACCTTCTGCAGGACCTTCCTCCCTGCAGTGTGTCCCTGCAGGCTGACTGTACCACAGTAGGGAGTGTTCTGGAGTCTCCAGAAATCCTGGCCTAAGCATGTGCCTTTCGGCAGTGTTAACAGCTGCTGACACCCAGGTGACCCGGTGAACACTGGTAGCGTGATTCCAGTCTAGGCTCCCAGCAGGCCTGCCCCCGCCTCACCCCACACAGAGCTACCTTCCAATCTCCATTTAACATGAGCTTGAGAACGCTGCCCTTCCTCAGCTGTGTCTGTGTCTCCTGTCTCTTTGCTTCCCCAGCATTCAGCCTTCACTTGGAAGATTCCATTAGTGACTAACGCCACTTGTCCTGTCCTTTATAGGCCTTAGTAAGAGCTGTACTCTGGGGAGCCTGAATAAAGCTGCACTGAGCCGAGCAGTTCACACTGCACCCTGCACCCACTCATTTAAAAGTGATGTCAGAGGCTGGTGAGATGGCTCAGTGGGTAAGAGCACCCGACTGCTCTTCCAAAGGTCCTAAGTTCAAATCCCAGCAACCACATGGTGGCTCACAACCATCTGTAATGAGATCTGACTCCCTCTTCTGGAGTGTCTGAAAACAGCTACAGTGTACTTACAGTACTTACATATAATAAAAAAAAAAAAAAGTGATGTCAGCCTTCTGCTACTACAAAGACGATTATGTAATATGTTCACAGTAGAGACACTGGGAAGGAAAGGACAGGTGCTTTATTGAGCTTATCCGCATCCCACGCTCTTCTTCCTTTTTTTTTTTTTTTTTTTTGTTTTGTTTGTTTGTTTTTGTTTTTGAGACAGGGTTTATCTGTATAGCCCTGGCTACTCACTTTGTAGACCAGGCTGGCCTCAAACTCAGAAATCCACCTGCCTCTGCCTCCTGAGTGCTGGGATTAAAGGCGTGCGCCACCACGCCCGGCTCCACCCTCTTCTTCTACCTCTCCTATTGTTCCTTGTCCTAGACAGTTAGATACTTGGGTGGATCACCACGTTTAGCTCACTAGTTTATGATATTTTTAACCAAAATGAGATGCTGCTTTAAAAAAAAATGTTGTGTGTCCTGGTTAGTTTGTTGTCAATACAAGTGAAGAGTTGTATGGGAAGAGAAGTGTAGAGAATGCTTTGACCAGCTTGACCTGTAGGCAAGCCTGGTACCGCTTTTTCTTGATTAGTAATTGGTGTGGGAGGGAGAGTCCAGCTCACTGGGCTGAGCAAACCAGTCAGCAGCATCTTTGCCTTGAGTTCCCTCAGTAATGGACTGCGACCTGGGAATCGCAAGCTGAAATAGACCCTCTCTAACTCATAGTGGTCATGGTGTTCATCATAAGAGTAGAAACCCTGGAGGATACCGGATAATGTGAATCTCATAGCATAGGTTTACCAGGGCACCTATGTCACAGTTCATTCACAGTCACATCCACAATCCATTCACAGTCATGTAAGCAATCCCTGGAGCTCTACCTGTTAGACAAAAAATATGCTGAACCCCACAGTCTTCCCCATAACTGCCAACAGTCCCCTCTGCTTTTGCTTCTGTGAACTGAACTGTTCAAAGTACCTTACATGAATCTGTTGGCACGATGTCCTTAAGGCTCATTCATGTCATGAGTTAGAAATGTTTTCCTTTTTAAGGATGAATAATATCCCATGATATGTACATATATTTTGTGAGGTTTATGTATTTTTTTTCCTTTCCTTTTTCTTCTTGTTTTCCTTTGTTTTTTTGAGACAAGGGCTCACTATGTATTCCTGGCTGGCCTTGTTTGTTTGTTTGTTTGTTTTTTAAGTCTAGGTGTCATGTGCAAGCTAGCTTCAGATTTGTTATGCGCCTAAGGATGATCTTGAATTCCTGATCCTTCTGGCTCTTCTCTCCTAGTACTTGGATTACAGGCATTATTACCACTTCTGCTTTATTCTGTGCTTGGAGTGGCTTAGCACATGCTAGGCAACCACCCTACCAATAGAGCTAAATCCCCACCCTCCTAAGAGTGCTAGGGTTTCAGTGATGCCACCATGCCCAGCATCACTTGTGACTGCCAGTGCCGCTGTCTTCTTTGGGGATCAGTGCAGCAGCATTGTAAGGCAGTGTGTGTTGTCTTCATGGACAGGTGGCAAGGATGGGGACTTATAGAGGGCTTTGGGGACTTGGCTGAGCCTGAGACTTTCTCAGTCATCTCTTTTAACAGCTCCAGGAGAATGGGGAGGCGGGTTTTCTTTCCTGACATGTTTTTTTCCAGTTTTAAAACTGATATCTTGGGCTGGCAAGATGGCTCAGCGGGTAAGAGCACCCGACTGCTCTTCCAAAGGTGATGAGTTCAAATCCCAGCAACCACATGGTGGCTCACAACCATCTGTAGTGAGATCTGACTCCCTCTTCTGGAGTGTCTGAAGACAGCTACGGTGTACTTACATATAATAAAATAAATTTTAAAAAAACTGATATCTTACATATTTAACATAAATCAAAAGCTTCTCCATAAAAGGGTTTTGAAGAACATTTTATGTGTATGAATGTATACTTGCATGTATGTCTTTGCACCACATACATGCAGTGATTAAAGAGGCCAGAAGAGGGCATCAGATCCCCTTGACTGGAGTTGAAGATGGTTAGCTATGGTATAGAGGCTGGAAATAGAGGCTGGGTCCTCTGCAAAAGCAGCAAGTGCTCTTAACCCCTCAAGATAGAGACTTTTGAGGTAATTTTTCTACAAAGCTGGTCTTAGGTCTTATAAAATCATGGAAAATGAGTGCACTGTGGGCACTTGGTGTGTAGTGCTCAAGAGTCCTTCAAAGCATAACTCAGCTCTCCTGTACTTGGCTTTTCAGGTATTTTATGCATGGCGTATGTCGAGAAGGCAGCCAGTGCCTGTTCTCACATGACTTGGCGAACAGCAAGCCGTCCACCATCTGCAAATACTACCAGAAGGGCTACTGCGCCTATGGTGCACGCTGCAGGCAAGGCTGCCACGGCTGTGGTTACTGGAGCGGTTTGGTTTTGTTGACAGGGTTTTATGCCACCCAGACTGATTTCAAACTTCCTATGTAGCCAAGGCTAGCTTTAAATTCTGGTCTCCTGCCCCCATCTCCAATGGTGGGAATACAGCTGTATGTCATATGCCTACCTGATCATGGGCCTTGATGTGGGGAGATTTTAACTTAAAGTTGTATTTAGAATATTAATAATTTGTGTCTGATCTTTAAACCCTGTATAGCACACCCTAGACTTTCCCAGTGCTACCAGAGCATACCCTCACTGTGGTTTTGTGTATCACATGGTGATATGCCATTGGTTTGAAAGCCATTTCTGGTTCATGCTCAGGTGACTTGTGGTGTGGATGCTATGACATTCATGCACACAGAGCCCTGTTGCTCCAGGCTAGACAACAGTGTGAGGTGTTCCATGCTTTGGTGAGCAGAGCCCATCTGGTCCTCACTGTCTGGCAGAGTTGTAGAGTTTGAGTTGGCCATCTGTTCATCCACCCACCCCAATCAGTGTGTCCTGAAGATTCCTACCAAGGGGCCTGTCGTGTAGCACAGCTGTCAAGGGCTTTCTTTGGCAGTAGATGGGTTTCTGTCAGTCCTACTGGGACACAGGTGTGGGTATAGGTAGCAGGATACATGGCCCCAATAGCCTATTTCAGTTAAGAGTACAGAAACAGGCCCTTGCCCACCTCAGTGAATTCAGCTGTTGGCTGGGAGTGCAGGGGAGGGGAGGGGTGCAGGTGTTAGGGCCTGCATGGCCATGACACATTGTTATGTTTTGTTCAGATATGATCATACAAAGCCCCCAGCTGCAGTAGGTGGAGCTGTGGGTCCTGCACCCAACCCTTCACCCTCCTCAAGCTTGCATAGTCCTCACCCTTCTCCCGACATTGCCACATCTGTTATGAGGACACATTCGAATGAACCTGGAAAGCGGGAGAAGAAGACGCTGGTGCTCCGAGACCGCAGTGAGTGAGCTGCAGCCTTTGCTGCCTCTGGGGAAAGAGCATGCGTAGTGCTGTGCTGCTCTGAGGCCTCCTTCTCATAACACTGCTGACACTCCAGGAGCCGAGAGTTGATCTGAGAACAGGCTGCAGAGCTTCTGAGGTGTGTCTCCACAGCTAGCTGAGCTCTACTAGGAGCCCAGCCAAGCTTCAGAGCAGTCTTTTGTCACATGAAGTCACCTCTTCATAGGAGTCACTGACTACTCATTCCTAGCTGGGTGTTTTAATGGTGGGCATGTGTCACTTTCTTGTTTGGTGCCGTGTCCTGGTGGTGACTACTTTGGGGGTTTGAAGAACATCTTCAGACCTAGCACAAGGAAGAGGTCTGGGCCCATACCAGGTTTGAGAGAAAAAAGGCATCAAATGGTGAAGGCTTTTGAGCTGCTGGGCCTCATGGGGAAGTTTCCTAGTTCTTGGGGTTATTCCCTTCAGGACAGGCACATTCTACTCCTAGCAAACACATCGTCAGCTCGATGCAGTGGGTCATCTCTGACAGTGTCAGCAGTGTGACAGGGCAAAATCCCACTGACTTCAGGTCTCAGGATTGTTGCTTTTACAAAAGAGCCCCTTTGTTCTGTTGACCTGGTCAGGTCCTTCATGTTTTGAGGTGGTTTTAGCATTAAATGGTCTGTATGTTGCCATCTTTTATTCTGTATAAAAAGACTGCATTCTCTTTTGCTGTTCACGCATGATGTTCTACTGCCTGGGCCACTCTCCAGCCTCTGCCCTCCAGCCTCTGCCCTCCAGCCTCTGCCCTCCAGCCTCTGCCCTCCAGCCTCTGCCCTCCAGCCTCTGTCCTCCAGCCTCTGCCCTCCAGCCTCTCCCCTCCAGCCTCTGCCCTCCAGCCTCTGCACTGCTGTTGCTCTTGGGCCTGCTTATCACTAGCTATTCCTAGTTTGGGCTGCTAACTAATAGGACCGGTCGAGCATGTTCTTGTGTGTGTGTGTGTGTGTGTGTGTGTGTGTGTGTGTGTGTGTGTGTTTGTGTGTTGTTTGTGTTGAGATCTCACTTGTATGTGTATGTTTTGTGTTGAGATCTCACTGGTTTGGCTGAAGACAAGACTCCTCCAAGCAAAGTGAATATTCCAGGTGGCTGCAGTGACCCTCAGACCAGCCCAGAGATGAAGCCCCATTCTTACCTAGAAGCCATCAGGACTGGCCTGGATGACTTGGAGGCCAGCAGCTCCTACAGCAATGAGCCGCAGTTGTGCCCTTATGCTGCCGCTGGGGAGTGCCGCTTTGGAGATGCCTGTGTCTACCTGCATGGAGACATGTGTGAGATATGCAGGCTTCAAGTCCTCCACCCTTTTGACCCAGAACAAAGGAAAGCTCACGAGAAGGTAACTTGAAAACCTTGGCATGAAATCATTTTAAGAAGTCTGAACCATGGGACGGAGTCATTCAGGAGTCTTACAGACATCTTTCTGCCAGAAATTCCTGTGTTACATCCTGGCTTGTTTTTATTCTGTTTTCAAGTTCTTTTCCTGTTGCCATTTTTGATTATTGAGAACAAAGAAGAATAAGAAGTATTTAAAATGCAAAGTTCAGGGCTGGAAAGATGGCTCACCAGTTAAGAGCACTTGCTGAGCCTGGCAGTGGTGGCGTACACCTTTGATCCCAGCACTCAAGAGGTAGAGGCAGGTGGATATCTGAGTTCAAGGCCAGCCTGGTCTACAGAGTGAGTTTCAGGGCAACCAGGACTACACAGAGAAACCCTAACTCAAACCAAAAAAAACAAAACAAAAAACCCAAAGAAACAACAAAAAAAATCGCTGTTCTGTGCAGCGTCCTATAACTCCAGCCCCAGAGTCCAGCATCCTCTACCTACTTCTATAAGAACCTCATTTATGTGTGAACACACACACACACACACACACACCCCTCTTACATACCTTTTCCCCCCTAGGTTTACATGTCTCTGTAGTTGGGATACAGGCAGTCAATGTTTTGGAAACTTTGAAAACCCTTTATTATGGGCTTTCCTTAATATTATCTATCGATCTATCTAATTATAACTAAGTGTGTGTGTGTGTGTGTGTGTGTGTGTGTGTGTGTGTGTCTGTGTCTGTGTCTGTGTCTGTGTCTGTGTCTGTGTCTGTGCAGGTGAGTACCTGTAGAGGTGAGAAGAGAATGTAGAATCCTTGTGCTAGCGTTACAGGCAGTTGTTGAGGGTGCTAGGACCAAAACTCAAGTCCTTTAGAAGAGCAACAAGAAGCCGGATGTGGTGGCGCACGCCTTTAATCCCAGCACTTGGAAGGCAAGGGAAGCGGATTTCTGAGTTCGAGGCCAGCCTGGTCTACAGAGTGAGTTCCAAAACAGCCAGGGCTACACAGAAAAACCCTGTCTCGAAAAACAAACAAACAAAAAAAAGAGCAACAAGAGCTCTTAACTGTCCACCATTCCTCTAGCCCTTTTATCATGGACTCTTAAGAGCCGAGTCCTGGACGGTGATGACTGTTCCTGGTCTTTGGATCCGCTCTATCCCACGCAGAGCACTGTGCTGTGTGCTCCACTCAGCGGGGCCTGGATCTCTTCATCTGCCTGCTTTTATTTGAGTTCACTCAGCTCAGTGTTTCCTGTATTGATGTGGCATGGGATAGGCATGACATTCAGAAGAGCCAGAGCCCTGTGACCCGGTGGCCCTGTGACCCGGTGTGTATGCATGCTGCAACCTCCACAGTAATCTCAGTGTCTAGAAATCCATAGCTGGTAAGCTGGAAGTGACCATACCTTTCTAGGGAATTCAGAACAAAGGCAAGGTGGTTTGAGGTCTACTTTGTGGTCAGATCTGTGTGTCCTGAATCCAGGGACTGTACACACAGCTTCTAGTAGCTTCTGTGACTGTGTGGCTGAGCAACTCCTGGGATCTTGGTCAAAGAGAACCTAAGACTTCCCTTCCTGTCATTCTCAGATGTGTATGTCGACATTTGAACATGAGATGGAAAAGGCTTTTGCCTTCCAGGCAAGCCAGGACAAAGTGTGCAGCATCTGTATGGAAGTGATCCTGGAAAAAGCATCGGCTTCTGAAAGGAGGTTTGGCATTCTCTCCAACTGCAGCCACACCTACTGCCTGTCCTGCATCCGGCAATGGAGATGTGCCAAGCAGTTTGAAAACCCGATCATAAAGTGAGTGCAGCTGGGCTTCTCTGCTACCCTCTCAAGGCCAGGCCCCCAGTTGTGTGAGCCTGTACAGATCATCCTTCCTGAGTCCATCTGCCTGTCTTAGTGACCAGCTTCTCTGATCACTACATACTGGGAACTCTGCAGACTGTCAGGTGTTGTTGCTGGGTTCTGTTTTGCAGCCCGCAAGGACAGTTGTCATGTCCACCTTAGGCTAGCTGCCCAGTAACCTTTGCTTCTTGAGGTGTTTTCACCTTAATAAAGGGGCTGAGGCTCCCTTGGAGAAAGGCTCCTGTGCACTTCCCACTCCCTGGTGCACATTGTTGGGCAACCTGCCTGTGCGCAGCCATTTCATAGAGAAAAGAATACAGTTCTGTGGCGTCCAGTGCTTTGCAGAGTTGCTCAGCTGACATGCAGTCTAGTTTTAGAAACTTCACCGTCGGGGGCTGGTGAGATGGCTCAGCGGGTAAGAGCACCCGACTGCTCTTCAGAAGGTGATAAGTTCAAATCCCAGCATCCACATGGTGGCTCACAACCATCCGTAACGAGATCTGGCGCCCTCTTCTGGAGTGTCTGAAGACAGCTACAGTGTACTTACATATAATAAATAAAATAAATCTTTAAAAAAAAAAAAAAAAGAAACTTCACCGTCCCCAAAGCCTGCACTGCCACCCGCCCACCCTTGTCTTCTGTCATGCAGTCTCTAGCCAAGCTCTTTCTCTACAGAAGCCTTACTCTGCTTGTCCTCATGCATACCCTTTCCCTCAGCAAATGTTCCAGGGCCACCCCATGAGCATGCTCAGCAATTACTGCCTTTGTTCTCTGAGAACAGCTTGTACCTGTTCAACAGCTAGTGGGCACTCATACACAAGACTAGACCCCAGCAATGGTCACAGTTGCTTGGCCTCTAACCAAACATCAACACATTGTTCCCCCAAAGTGGATATACCATGTCTCACTCTTACCTACAGAGCCAGGTTCTTGTACTTGGCTTTATTTCTAATCTGAACTGTCATCTTGCCTTCCCTAGTCACTGAAGATACTAAGCATCGTTTTGTATGATTATTGACTGTCCTAGATGAATACTCAGGTCTGTTTCTTATTGAATTGAACCTGTTCAGCGGCAGAAGCTGCTCTTAGATTATGGTAATTGTGTCTTTGGAGTGGTGTGTGCAGAGGATTCATGACGTGTTTCTCCCTTACTAACCTATTGGTTTTGTTGTCTTTTCAGGTCTTGTCCAGAATGCCGTGTGATATCAGAGTTTGTAATTCCAAGTGTGTATTGGGTAGAAGATCAGAATAAAAAGAATGAATTAATTGAAGCTTTTAAACAGGGAATGGGGTAAGTGTCTTGATTTCATGAGGGGAAATACCTTATGGAATCATACCTACCTGGATGGGAATGGTTTGAGTCTCTGTCACCTTCAGGTTTCCCAAGAATGTGGACCTGGTAGATGGATCTCAGAGCTACTTGCTCCCGTCAGGCATTTTTCCTGGGCTTTGGGCTACAGAGCCCAAAAGCAGATGAGTTCTAAGATGAGCCTATGCCTATGTGCCAAGGTTGTCTTGCCATCTCTGATTGCCCATACATTTAACAAGTACTCCTGAGGATCTGCCATCTCACTACCTGTCCATTGCAAGACGCAAAGAAGCTGACAGTGCCAGCCTCAATACAGCTCACACTTGGGAAAGGGAAAGGGAAAGAAACGACCAGTAAGGTGGGTGAATAAGGCAAAGAGCCGGCCTCAGATGAGGTGGAAGAGAGCTGACCCCCAGGTGCTTGTCAGGACTCTGTTGCCTTGTCTGGCCACAGCTGCCCAGTTACCCTCGTGCTGGGATTCAGGCATGACAGCCACACCTGGCATCTTTTTAAAAGAACTGTTTTTGTAGGAATTTTCCACAGACTATCCCACTGCCTTCTCTGTGTCCTCTGCCATCACCATCATTTGTATTGGGAATAATACATGTGTTATATTTACATTATTACAAAACCCACAAGGCAACATCAGATTTGCCATTTAAAATTATTTCCTTTTATGTCATTGATTTTATTGAGACAAGATCTCACTGTGTAGTGCTGGCTGACCTTCAAGTCAAAAGATCCACCTGTCTGTGTCACCCAAATACTGGACTAAAAGACCTGCATGACCATGCCTGGCCAAAATACTCTCTTTTTAAAAGTGCACCCCCCCCCCCAATTACTTATTTTGGAAGTTCTTATATTTATCTAGATTCTGTGGGTTGATATTTATACATTTTTTTCCCTCTTGTCATGTGATTGTGTCCACCCACAAGAGGGCAGATGCTGCCAGACAGAGCTGGCTGGGCTTAGAAAGGTGCTGTGCTGAAGTCTGACATTGCTTCATTGCTGTTGATGTTGCCTGTCTGTGCATCCCTCTGGTGGATGTTCTTGGGCAGTCTCCAGACACAGGGTTTGTGCCAGGCACCACCAGGGAAAGGAGAAACGAGTGAGATCATCTCCCATCAAAGGGTGATGGGGCAGTGTGGTGGCAGATTTCGTCAGTAACCCAAGCCACAACTGACAAAGCACTTGAGTCCACCTTGGATGCAAGAAGGAAGTTGTGTGGAGCTCTGTACCTCTCCTTGTGGGCTAGACAGCAGCAGTTCCACTGTGGTCCTTTGAAGAGGTTGGAGACTTACTAGTGGGATGGGAGGATGTCAAGGAAGGTATGACTGGCAGACAGGCAGCCATGCGTACTACCCTGCTATCGGGACAATGGAGCACTGGAGGGGTCAGGTGGGTTTGGTGTTTGTTTTGCCTGTAGATTAGATGAACGTAAGAGCTGAGAACACTTAAGTGAGGTAGCCAAACTGGAGCTTGTGACTTTGGTGGACAGATAGGTAGGACTGGAGGAGAAAAAGGAGGGAAGACAAGGGTTGTTTTTGATACAGGGTCTTGCTATTTTATAGCCCTGGCTGGAGTATCTGTAGACTAGACTAGCCTTAAACTAGGGGACCTTCCTGTCTCTGCTTTCCAAGGTCTGTGCCACCATATCCAATGAGAAGGCAGTTCTAAGCTTGTGAAGGGCCCCTTGGAGAGCTGAGAGTTTACTGTCCAGACCATAAGAAAAAGATTCCACAAGAGCAGAGAAGAGCCAGGGGCAGAGTAAAGAGTTAAAGCTAGGTTCTAAACAGTAGAAGGTATCTGTCGCTTTAGGCATCTGCTAAGACCTGCTCTCCCAGGCTGCCCTCTGACCTTGACAGGATTCCTGACCAAGAGGAAAGGAAACTAACTCACTTGCTTTGGAGACCTGAGCAGAGCAAGTGAACCAGCTTCAGACCTTGGCATGCTGGAGTTATCCAAGCCTCACTCAGCCCTAGTGCAGCACTGGAGCTCAGGGATGGGGTGGGGCAGGGCGCCCTGCTTCTGAGAACTATGGCCTCCACACAGTGCATCCCAGCAGCTTTGCCTAGCTTGAGAATCAGAATACCAACTATGAGGTCAACAGGCCACCTCACTTCTCCCAGCATAGGCTTCCCCAGTGGAAAAGGTAGTATAGCCAGAACACATTAGTCACACTTAACTCCATTTTTCCATCAGCCTCTAATTTTCTGTGTGTTTTTCAGGAAAAAGGCATGCAAATACTTTGAACAAGGCAAGGGGACCTGCCCCTTTGGAAGCAAGTGCCTTTACCGTCATGCTTACCCTGATGGGCGGCTGGCAGAGCCAGAGAAACCTCGGAAGCAGCTAAGCTCTGAAGGCACTGTGAGGGTAAGCTGTGGGAATTCCTGGGTGCTTACTGTCCAGGCTCCTAGTCAGCATAAGCAAAACACAAGCTGGCACTCAGTGTCTGCTGCTATCTCCATTGACCTAGGGGTGCCTGTTGGCTGTTTTTGCAGTTCTTTAACTCAGTTCGGCTTTGGGATTTTATCGAGAACCGAGAAACCCGGCAAGTCCCCAGCACTGAAGATGTGGATGTGACAGAGCTAGGAGACCTCTTCATGCACCTTTCTGGAGTAGAATCATCAGAACCCTAGTCAGTGCTGATGCCTTCATTTGGCTCTGCAGTCAACTTTCCAAGGCATTGTGCGGACACATCTGTCACCAACCTGAGGTGACATGGTACCGGGATGTGAGTCCAGTAGTGAGTCCCCCTGGTGAAGGGAAGGGAGATTATCAAGTCCATGGAATCACTACATTTAGAGTTGAGCTCTTAGTTGTACCTCCAGGCCCTTTATCAGAGACCAGCTATGTGGCCCAGCTGTTTTAATTGATTGCTTTTAAATGAAACCTGACTGCCATCTTTCTTTTGTGACTTTCTTCCTTAAGCAACAGTAAACTTGCAGCTGCTCCTAAAGCAGCAGATCTGGGTTTTTTTTTCCTTGCCAAGATCTCGCCAGCCCTGTAGAAGGCTCCTCTGCAGTGACCATCTCTAATACAGTTGTTGAGCCTTGGAATTTATGCAGCTGTGTAGTGAGAACACATTTGGTCATATTGGTGCTGTAACTTTTACAGCTGTGAGGGTGGCTACTGAGTTCTTCCAGTGTCTCAAATCAATAGGTGTGTGCAGTTAGTTGTCAAGATCTCCAGGGAGACTCCATCTTACCCTCCCCTTGTACTGAGAGCACAGCACACAGGACTCACATGCAGACTGCTTGTTCTCGCCGATAAAGTAGGCTCTACACTGGTTTTTGTAGTAGACAGGAGCAGTCACTCCTCTGTCGAAGAACTGGGGCCAAGAAAGAGCAAGTTTGTCCTAAACCTGAATTTATTTTTGTAAAAAACCTGTTATTACCTGTGTGCTTTTTGCTTGGTTGTTCATGTAACTGCAGAGGAGGCTCCTTGAGTTCTGTCTGCACAAGAAACTGCACTGCAAATTTGATATTACTTTTGAAGGAGTCAGTAGCCATTAAACCTAAATTTAATTTATTTTATTAAAATAACATAAGGAACAGTTGTATTTTATCAGGCTCAATAAAAACAAAATTAAAACCCAAAATCATTAAGAAAACCTGTATTCCTGGCTTTCTTACAGACAAGGATGTGAATAGAGATAGGGTTGGGCTGCGGCCCACCCCATAGGGGCAGCTCCTGGAAGACAGATTCAGCGTGTGGGAGACTGCCAAAGGTGGAGCACCGCGCTTGGAAAGCCATCTGCACAGGACACCTTAGACACAGTAAGAGGAAGCTGTGTCCACAAAGTTCTGTAGTACCAAAGCAGGCTCCCCCAGGTGGCCAGGACTCCATGTGCAAAACTGGCACTGCACCACTGTCCATATAGGCTCAAGGAGCCATGTCCCTGCAGCAGCCGGAGTGCCCTGCCTTCTCCAAGGCCATTTGCCCTACGAATACTCAGCTGACTTGTATACCTCTGGAGCAGAGCAGGCTGGCTTGGCTTGGTGGACAGCTTCCGTTTCCAGGGCAGGAGGGGTAGAAAAGAAGGCAATATGAAGTTAAGGCCCTGTGAGTAGTCTAGGTCCTTAGCAGCAGCAGCTTTTCCAAAAACATGCATTCTGCCCCCAAGGAAACAGAAAGTGGTGCCTGTTGATTCTTCTTCGTCCCCTGGTGGCCTAAGAACAGCTACATCATCAGCTAGAAGACTGGTAGCCTTGGGGATGTAGTCAGCGTGCAAGCATTGATGTCCTCAGTGTGAGCTGCCCGGTGCAGGGAAGGCTCAGAGGCGCTCCTGTTGATTTTCGGCAGAGAGTGCTGAAGCAGCTCGATGGAAGACAGGATCTGAAACAAGGCCCCATATGGTCTCATTAGTTGGAAACTTGGTATCTCCCCAGCCATACCAAGCACACAATGCTGGTTTTTATACGTATAAAGAGCTTGTGGAGGTCCTTTCTCCACCGACCCAATCCTGGCCCACATTTACATCCTTAGAATGTTATAATCATATTTCAACTGAGCTCTGTCTAACCTGGGGAAACAAAGGTCTCTCTTCTTTGACTTTCTTCACACAGTCAGCCACCAACCTCTTCATTGCCTTGGGGCAGTTCTTATAGAGCCTGCTGAGATCTGGGGAGGCATACCCCCGACCTACCATGAAGATGATCTAAAGAAGAAACAGTTGAGCAAAGGAGTTTGTGAACAAGAGTACCGAGACTGACTAGCCCCCCACTGTTTTGCCCAGGGGAGGGGGGGCATGCAGATCACCTGGTCTCTGTTGTTGATGTGGGCGTAGGGAAGCTCCCCTGTCATCAGCTCGTACAGCACGATGCCGTAGGAGTAGACGTCAGACTGGAAGCTGAACGGGTTGTTATCCTGCATCCGGATTACTTCTGGGGCCTATAAGGATGAAGTATGTTAATCCCTGGCTAATGACCTCCAGAGACATTGAGGAACCAGGCTATTTTAACTAGTCAGGAAGGGAGTTCAAGACCTTAGCCCAGGGTAGCTCCTCCCTAAAGACTCAACCCACAAAACCCCACAAGCTCTGGGCTCTGTTGCCTTGATTTTTGCCTTAAGCTGACTGACACCACAGATCAACCAGACTCCCATAGCTGTGCAGAAATGCTGTCAAATTTTGCATCCTGCTCTGAGCCAGTAATTCCATCATGCTTAGGAACTTGTGTGGGGCCAGCTTCCTTACCATCCACAGCACAGAGCCAGTGGGCTGTTCAACCTGCTGAGAACCACTCCAGCGTGACTTCACTGTTGCCAAACCAAAATCTCCAATTTTCACCGTGAGGCCTTCATGGAGAAATATATCTCAATGCTTGTTAAGGAGACTGACAGTTTATACTGTTCATAACAGTGCTTCTGGCCTCCTTCACTTCACTACTAAATCTTCCAGGAGACAGGAAACAATGGCATACATACACTCAATTACAGGGCCCCACACTGCTTATCCCCTCTGTCTACATTTGGTACTATACCAGATGTGGTATCCTTACTTGAGCAATTAACATACTTCCTGATACATAAGTACTACCAGAAACAATTGCTTTTGATTGGCAAGATCAGCAGTATACCTTTAACTCTCCAGTTAAACTTAGTTTGAAGGGATCTTGTTCATGTCTCTTCCATAAAATATCACATTGGTCTACTATATGGATGACATTATGCTGGTCTGACCAAGTGAGCAGGAGGCAGATCACTTTTGACTAGTTGGTATGAGATATATGGATCAGAGGATTACAGTTACTTTCTCATATGTATGTAGGCTCACAGCTTCCATAGATGCAATAACCTTCTCAAGCTATATTTTGGATAATCTAACCAGGCTGAGTTCAAGTCTATTTCAAGTGTGTATCCCCTCAGAAGGAATTATTTCCAGATCACTGTTGGTTAAAAAAAAACCTTAAGGAATTCTCATGATCACCGTGTTTGGCTTCTCAACTATATTTCTGTTTTCCTTTAAAAGCCCCCTTCTCTCCGACCATGAACCATGTGTGAAAAAAGGCCCCTTTGGGTCCTTAAGCTGAGAACTCAATACCAAAGGATACTGTTGGATTTCATGTCTCTGTGAATGATGTTCTTTGCATGCAAATAGCTGTGAAGGAGAAAAATCAGTTAACCATCTCACTGCCCATTCAGCTCACTGTGCCCTGCATATTGCAACTTGGATTGGCTCTGCAAACCATGTAGGATGCTATATTTCACCTCACATTCTGCCTATCCAAGACAAACCCAGAAGTGGGAAGGCAGATTGTCAGAGGCCGGGGATGGCTGTGAGCTGGATATTTTTGGGGGGTGCTAAGAACACAGAATGTAATAATAGGATACAGAAAAGCCCCCAAGCCATACACTTCCAAAATAATTTGTACCTGTGCTACTTATGATTTAGAGCTCTGTATGAATTTTTTTGTTCTTTAGTTTTTCGAGACAAGGTTTCTATTTAGTCCTGCCTGTCCTAGAACTTGCTCTATAGACCATACTGGCCTTAAACTCACAGAGATGCAACTTGCCTCTTAAATGCTGGGATTAACGATATGTACCACCTTATCTGGCTTCTTCATGACTTTAAGATAGAACAAAATAGTACTTATTTTGTAGCACTTATACCAACTACAGTCACCTGGCTGTAAGCACTAAGGAGCTCTGTACCCTCACCATAAGGGCACTTGGGAAATAAAGCTCAAGAGTACTGCCTGGTGGTCACATGGTCACTCAGCACCATGGGAGCAGAGACCCTAAAGATGACCTTTGAAAGAAAATGGATAATCAAAAGAGACAGTTTGGGTGTCAGGCAGCTTACAACTGATTCCAGCCCTAGGAGGACCAAACTCCTGAATACTGGCACTCATACCTTACACACAGATCCACATAAATATACATAATTTTTAAAAAAAATTTTTTTAATTGTAATTGAGAAAAGTACCAGTGAGGAGAGGGTATTTTCCTGTAGACCATGGCTGAATGGGAGGTCAGACTGATGAGAAATGGGAACTCTTGGACTTCCCATACATGAATATGTGCTGTCAAAGAGCTCACCCAAAGCTGGGTGTGGTGGCGCACGCCTTTAATCCCAGCACTTGGGAGGCAGAGACAGGCAGATTTCTGAGTTCAAGGCCAGCCTGGTTTACAAAGTGAGTACCAGGACAGCCAGAGCTATACAGAGAAAACCCTGTCTCTGAAAAACCGGGGGGGGGGGGAACGTACCCAAGAGCCACTCAATCCAGTCCCTCAAAAGCAACTCAGGGCTCAAGCCACAAGGACGCACCAAACTCTCTACTTACTCCATTCCCTGAGCTGTCTGTCGGGCAATGTCAATTAGCTGGAACATCTGGAATTTGGTCTCCTGGACATGCAGGTGTTTGTAGAGACTGCTGCCCTCACACCACTGGGTCACAATCGCCAAGTTGTCCTTTGTCATGTACCCCATGAACAGCAGGATGTTAACATGCCGTGTTTTGCTAAGGGAAGGAGGGGGAGCACAGCTGTGAGACCATCCTTTGTACACCTCTATGCTACCTAGCCTTACTTACAGAGAATGCACTTTGCACAGGACCCCTTGTCTGTGGAATCTACCTCTGTCCAACGCATCCCTACTAATCTAAGAGTGATTCAGTGACTATATTGAGGGTTTGAGCTCCAGAGCAAAGCAGATTAGCTATAAAAGATGCTATTCGCTATAAAAAGAAATAAAGGTTAAAAACAATCTCACTACCACAAACCAAACCCCATAGAGCTGTTGAGTTTTGAGTACAGAGAAGGGGTGTGTCCATGAAAAGGGCTCTTCTGGCTTCCAGCACATATATACACTGGAGGAGGAATGTCCCTTAAAACCTTACATCCCACATCAGGTGCTGACCTGCACAGCCTGACCCTAGCTAACCCTGCTGTCCAGGGACTGGGCTCACCGCAAAACAGCCACCTCGTTCCTGAAGGCCTGAAGTTGCTCTGGAGTTGGGTCAACCACCTTTAGGATCTTTACTGCAACATCTCCTGCAAATTAATTTGTAGTCACACTTGTTATATAGTCTTTGTTTCTCAAATACCTTAGGATTTCTGTGCATCTTATCTTGTTTTGTTTTGTTTAAGACAGGTTCTCACTGGGACCCAGGACTCACTGACTAGGGTCAACCAGTGAGTGAGCCCCTTTCTACCTCCCCAGTACTGAGAGTGCAAGTCAGTACATCCACCACAGCTGAATGTTTTTATGTAAGTGCTGGGACTTGAACTCAGGTCCTCATGTTTGGATGGAGAGCTCTCTTTTTTTTTAACCAACTAAGCCACCTCCCAGCTTTTCAAAATACCCCAATTCTAAGGAAGATAGGGAGTCACTTTTCAAAGAAGATATATGCAGGTAGAACAAATATACCAACTAATATACATCAAGTGGGTGAGACACTTCAATGCTACTCATACCCATGGAAGCCTTCAACAAGCACATAGCCACTTGAGCATCAAGGTAGGTCATATGAGCTAGCTCCACAGCCTTACCCTGTGAAGATGAAAGTAGTGCCAAGGCCATGAGTAGCCCACCAAATACAAACTAATGAGGAAGAATGCCCTTCAGCAAGTTGAAAGGGGTTCTTTACCAGTGGGAGCAATAGGGATACTGAAACCTTGCTGCATTGCAGCATGTATGCACAACTATTAAACTCAGTCTGCAGAGAGGAAGTAGGAATAGAGTTCCTATTTTCTAAATAGAGAAATAGAACAGGGAGTTAAGTAGATCCACAATCCTGTCTTTCAGTAGTGGCAGCAATCCAAGCAAACTCTAGCTTCAGAAACACCCAGGAGTCAGCTTGCTTTCAGAGATAGTTAGAAGTCTCATTCAAATATGTTGGGTTTTTTTTGTTTTTGTTTTTTTTTTTTGGTTTTTCGAGACAGGGTTTCTCTGCTTAGTCCTGGCTGTCCTGGAACTCACTTTGAAGACCAGGCTGGCCTCGAACTCAGAAATCCGCCTGCCTCTGCCTTCCGAGTGCTGGGATTAAAGGCGTGCGCCACCATGCCCGGCTCAAATATGTTTTATATAGAAATATTAACAATAATAAATTACTTCGAACCCTGTAAAGACCTTAGTTTGGGGACAAGGTTAGGGAAGGGTGTTGAGACAATGTTTCACCCTGTAGTCCTAGAACTCTAAACCAGGCTGACCTTGAACTCACAGAGAACTCATCTCTGCCTCCCAAGTATGCCACCACTGCCCTGCTAGGACTTTAAATTTTCATAAGGCTGTCTAGAAACAGGCACAGGAGGCCAGCCTAGGCTACATACCAAAACCTTGTCTAAAAAACCAGTCAGTTACCCATGACACCAATGATCAAAGTTTGAGTCAGTTGTGAAGCACCCTGGAGGTGGCTGGTCCCTTAACCTGAGGAGTGTATGTAGTCTTGTGCCAGTCTGTTCTGGGGAGTAACAATGGTAAAGACAGGGTTCCCATGAGATCCCTGTCTTGATTCCCTGTGAGCTCCAGTTTATCATCTGCACCTGACCTGACAGCTGACATGCCCCAGCACCAAAGGAAGGCACAGGCTACTGGAGAGGATGCAGCTCATCTGAGTGGAGGAGAAGCAGTGCTGAAGCCACCAGTCCAGCACAGTGACCGGAAACCATGTGTGCCCCGGAGGCAGCACTGGCCGAGGAAGGAAGATTGCTGCATGGCTGTGGAGTCTGAGACAAGATAGTAGCTGGGCTCAAAGACTACTGAGAAGTGAGGAGTGTATGGAGATGCTTCCTGGAGGTAGTGGACTGTAAGCATTAGGAAGAATATTAGAAAGGCTATTCTAGACTGCATCAGAAACAAAAGTAAGGGATCTTGTGGGGACATGTAACTGAGCACCTGTAGAACAGAAGAGCTAGAGAAGATTTTGGTGCAATAGCCCAAGTGAGGGCAGGCTTGGAGTTACAGTGGCAAACAAACTGGGAAGGCTTGGGGTAGAGGTGAGAGATGGGTGAGGGGGTCAGGTCAACTTAAGTGGTGAGGCCAGGAAGATGGTTGGTGGCCAGGTGCCTGCAAAGGCAAAACTTAAAAGGACAGGCGGGCTATGAGAGCAGGAAGGAGGCTGGAGGTGATACTAAGCAGCCCTTTCAAAAACAGACTCTGCCTAGTTCATGGCCTGCTGCAGTGACAGCATTCCTTTGCAGATGGAGAGACAGGCCGGCAGGGCATTACTGAACAGTTCTCAGTCACTCTACAAGTCACTAACCAACTCTCTGATCTATGCTCTTAAGAAATCAACTGTTACCGGGGTGTGGTGGCGCACGCCTTTAATCCCAGCACTCGGAAGGCAGAGGCAGGCAGATTTCTAAGTTCAAAGCCAGCCTGGTCTACAAAGTGAGTTCTAGGACAGCCAGGGCTATACAGAGAAACCCTGTCTCGAAAAGAAAAAAAAAAAAAAAAGAAAGAAAGAAAGAAATCAACTGTTTATACAACAACTCAGGCAAAGCAAAACCCCATATAATGATGTGCACTGAGAGAAGTAGATGCTGCTATCTTCAGAGGAATTTAGATGTCTGCACACTTTATGCTCAGAACTTGTCTCCATCTCTGCCCCATAATCTATAAAGGTTATCAGCACCATGTCTGAACTGGGGGGGTGCAACATCAAGAAACTTTACAAGCACATACAAGAAACCCCTACTTTTATTGCTAACATCCTAAATCTAGGTGTTAAAAACCTGGTATGGAAATGGTTAAGTATGTTGCCAAATTATTCAAGAGTTTAAGCTCAAATCTTCCTTCTGAGTGATCAAGTATTCCATGGCACAGAAAGAGATAGCTACAATTAAATCTGGGGCCCAAAGAGAGACGCTGGTCAGGAAGTGTCCAATTCTCCTGCACTAAGATGATCAGGAGCAGACAGCTCCTCCTTGTACCTGTTATTGGTGTCAAGGGTACACGCCACCCAAAGCAGCAGGCACCTGCTCATGAAGAAGCATGTTCCACGAGCACCATTAAGATTTCACTCCAGGGCTAATACTCGTTCACTGGTTTCTAAGCACCACGAGCATTTTATTATACCATTAAAATAATGTAAGGTTAAAATGTTGTGAAATTTCAAAATTGATTTGATTGCCAGGTATGATCAAGAACCCATCGAGAAGGCCACCATGAACCAAGAAGCCCTCCCTACTGGAACCTAACCACCAGAGCTGCAGCTGGAAACAGGCCCCAAACTCACCATGCCACTTGCCCTTGTACACAGTGCCAAAGGAGCCTGACCCAATCCGAGTAGACAGCATCACCTCACTGGCTTCTATTTCCCAGTAATAACTTGAATCTCTCTGCCCACGAGGCCTCTGAAACAAGTGGAGATCATTCATAATCCATGCTATCAAAGAAAGGATCATCCTAACCCCATCTGTTCCTGCTTCCTTTAAAGATGGACACTGTCACTACAGCTACAATTTCTGTCTTTGAGGTGCCAGTTTACTGAGTTGTAGCCGAATGGCAACGTAAAGGATCTGAATGAAGGTGCCAGGGAGCAGTGCCATTCATTTCCCTTTAATATATTTTGCTAGTTTCCCACCCCAAATATCTAATTTTCAAGAGTTTATCTTTATTGAGCCCTGAGTGATAGGAGGTATTACTGGCCATACTCACAATTTTGTTTTTTTCCTGGGTCCCAGATCCTGGTGCCCGTTCTCTTTGTGCTGGCACAGGGGTTTTAGGCTGTGACCAACCTGTTGGACTTAGGTTGTTTGGGCTGCTGGACAGGGCTGAAGGTGAGGCTTAATAGACAAGACAAACAGAATCCGCACGTAGATAAGCCAACAGAAGATCACAGCATAGAGAGAAAAAAGCCCATTAAATGACTGGGGTAAAGTACCTGATTCACTGTGACTTCGAATTGCATCCTGAAACAAAGAACAAAAGTTGATCAGACAAGCTAGAAAAGGCTTTCTCTTGCAGGGGGAGGGTTGTAGGAACAAAACAATTATTAACTCTCTAAAATAGAAAGTATACTTCCATACTCTAAATTCCTAGTTTACCTAATGTCAAAAGCAATTTTTTCCAAAATTGATTTCTATTAAATATTACATTAAGTGAGTGTAAGTTTTCATGGTAACCACAACATTTCTCAGAAAAAAAGCAACAGAAACAAGCTTTCAGTAAAGGCTGGCAAAGTTATTATCAATGGGGATCTCCTCCAAAGACTCAGGATCCTGCTCTACTGAGACTTAACCAGAGACAGAGATCCAGTGACAGCCTCATTTTGACTTCATTAGGAATAAGAACAAATACAGTCCTAAAGTTGGGTTTGACACAGGTAAACACTACTTGAGGCCTAAGTCACAGGGAAATGGAAAGATGATGAACCCCAGAGCCTGAATCCTGTGTTTACATTTTTTAAATTCACATGGACAGAAGGGGAGACTCAGTCAGGCTCATAGAACAGTAGGTGGTAGAAACATATAGATCTCACATATTGATCTCAGCCTCAGCTCCATTAGCACTGATACACTACTTTAAACCTTAGTGATGTTCTCAAGCAGGCTACATTCTCTTATGTGACAAGCCAACTCTACTAGACACTGTTCCAAAGAATAATTCAAATCATAGAGACCTACCTCAACAGGACATTTTTTCAAGATTTTATTTTTGATTTGTGTGTGGTGCACCACACACAGAAAAATGTAGGTGCCCAAAGAAGTCAAAAAGACACTGTGAGACCTCTGAAGCTGGAGCTACAGACAGTTGTGTGCCTCCTCACATGGGTGTGTGGGCCTGAACTCATGCCCTACAAGAGCAGCAAACACTCTTAACTGCTCAGCTATCCATACAGCCCTCCCACTCCATGAGACAGTTCTAAACTCTACATTTTAAAATTTTTCCTTGAGGGTGAAATTTATAGGAAAAAATATAAAACCACTTGACCCTCATAACTTCAGAAGATGTCTTTCTAGAAAGTCATCTGTTACTTTTCTTTGTATAACCACAGCAAACAAGATATTTGCTCTACAATGCTATTACTAGGATGTTCCCACTCAATATTTTAAGGCTTACTTTTCATTTTATATGTAAGGGTGTTTTGCCTATATATATATATGTGTGTGTACACCACAATTGTGTAGTGCACTGGAGGCCAGAAGGAGACACTACATTCTCAAGAAATGAAGTTATAAACAGTAGTTAGCTTGTATGTAGATGCTGAGACCTGAACTAGAGTCCTCTACAAAAAAAAAAAAAAAAAAGTGCTCTTAACTGCTGGGCCATCACTCCAGCCATGATTTTGGTTGGTTGGCTGGCTGGTTGGTTTTTTTAAATATAGGGTCTCACTGTGTAGCCCAGGCTGGCTTTGAAATTGCCATTCTCCTGCCACAGCCTTGTTAGTGCTATGATTATAGATATGTGCCACCATGGCTCTGTGCGCTCTCTCTCTCTTTCTCGCTCTCTCTCTCTCTCTTTCTCTCTCTCTCTCTCTCACACACACACACACACACACACACACACACAGTTTCAGCCACACTGTCCAAGTATCTTAACAGCATAGAGTAAAGCCTGAATCCCAAGCCCATCTGTAAAACATCCACAGAGATACTTAAGAATCCAGATCCCTAGGACCAGGGAGAAGATTTGGTTGCTGAAGAGCTTGCCATGTAAGCAAGAAGCCCAGAATTTAATCCCCCTGTGGTGGCACATGCCTATGACCCATATACTGGATAGGTGGTGTGACAGGAGGATCATGGAGGCTCACTGGCTGCCCAGCCTAGCCTAGCCACAAGCTCCAGATTCAATGAGACCCTATTTCTTTTTTTTTTTAAAGATTTATTTATTATTTTATGTAAGTACACTGTAGCTGTCTTCAGACACACCATAAGAGGGCATCAGATCTCAGGGATGGTTGTGAGCCACCATGTGGTTGCTGGGATTTGAACTCAGGACCTTTGGAAGAGCAGTCGGTGCTCTTAACCACTGAGCCATCTCTCCAGCCAGAGACCCTATTTCAAAATATAGATGGAAGGGCAATCGAGGAAGACAGATGACCTCTAACTCTAGCCTCCATGTGCCTGCACACACATGAAATATAGATCTTCACTCTACAACTCAAACTAGGCCTGATGATGTGTGTCTGTGTGGGAAAGGTAGAAAACTGGCGCCTGTATAGTTTTAAGTAGAACACCATGGCAGCCAAGTGGGAGAAACGCTGGTCATTCACCCAATCTCTTCTGTTATTTTCATTGCTTAGAATTCTGGTCCACAGTACAGCAGAATAGTTTTTAATGTCTCTATTTTCTCCTTCCTCTGCCCATTATTTTATTTGGTAGTAATTACTATAATTGGATCACATTATCCCAGGATAAAAATTTAAATACTCGCCGGGCGTGGTGGCGCACGCCTTTAATCCCAGCACTTGGGAGGCAGAGGCAGGTGGATTTCTGAGTTCGAGGCCAGCCTGGTCTACAAAGTGAGTTCAGGACAGCCAGGGCTATACAGAGAAACCCTGTCTCAAAAAAAAAAAAAAAAAAAAAAAAAATTTAAATACTCTAAGTATTAGTTTAGAAGAACATGACTGGTGTTAAGGCAAACAACAACATATAGTCCAAAATGCTGAGTAAATCATGTGTTATTAAAAAGAAAAAGGGGGGGAAAGTGCATACCTTTAACCCCAGCACTTGAGAGGCAGAGGCAGGCAGATCTCTGAGAGTTAGAGGCTATCTTGGTCTACATAGTGAGTCCCAGGACAGCTAGAACTATAGAGAGACCCTGTCTCAAAAAACATAATACCACCCCCCAAAAGGGGGGAAAAAACCCACAAAATTTTCTTTTGAAGCACAAACAGGATTAATGCTGTGCTACTTATGTTAGAAACGGAAGAATTTTCACTTTGAATGCACTAACAGTTTAAACAGGACAAGTTGGACATGGGAAAATAGCTACTTTATGATTATATTACTAGGACTAATAAGCCCATAGCTTACATGGGGTAGGCCATGTGTGTAGGGAGCCTAGCGGCCGCACCCTGAAAGATGGCGCTGCCTGCCTCGGCCTTATCAGTCTTGCTGGCATAAATAACTCCTTATATGGCATTAGGCTGTGTTGGCAGTGACATAATTCTAAGCCCGAGAATGTGAAGTTGAAGCCCGAGAATTCCTGGCGTATGAGCAGGAGCTACGTGGCATTCTGTGTGTGGCCANTTGTGAGCCACCATGTGGTTGCTGGGATTTGAACTCAGGACCTTTGGAAGAGCAGTCGGTGCTCTTAACCACTGAGCCATCTCTCCAGCCAGAGACCCTATTTCAAAATATAGATGGAAGGGCAATCGAGGAAGACAGATGACCTCTAACTCTAGCCTCCATGTGCCTGCACACACATGAAATATAGATCTTCACTCTAGAACTCAAACTAGGCCTGATGATGTGTGTCTGTGTGGGAAAGGTAGAAAACTGGCGCCTGTATAGTTTTAAGTAGAACACCATGGCAGCCAAGTGGGAGAAACGCTGGTCATTCACCCAATCTCTTCTGTAATTTTCATTGCTTAGAATTCTGGTCCACAGTACAGCAGAATAGTTTTTAATGTCTCTATTTTCTCCTTCCTCTGCCCATTATTTTATTTGGTAGTAATTACTATAATTGGATCACATTATCCCAGGATAAAAATTTAAATACTCTAAGTATTAGTTTAGAAGAACATGACTGGTGTTAAGGCAAACAACAACATATAGTCCAAAATGCTGAGTAAATCATGTGTTATTAAAAAGAAAAAGGGGGGGAAAGTGCATACCTTTAACCCCAGCACTTGAGAGGCAGAGGCAGGCAGATCTCTGAGAGTTAGAGGCTATCTTGGTCTACATAGTGAGTCCCAGGACAGCTAGAACTATAGAGAGACCCTGTCTCAAAAAACATAATACCACCCCCCAAAAGGGGGGAAAAAACCCACAAAATTTTCTTTTGAAGCACAAACAGGATTAATGCTGTGCTACTTATGTTAGAAACGGAAGAATTTTCACTTTGAATGCACTAACAGTTTAAACAGGACAAGTTGGACATGGGAAAATAGCTACTTTATGATTATATTACTAGGACTAATAAGCCCATAGCTTACATGGGGTAGGCCATGTGGTTAAAAGTGATGTACTGCGAGAGAGAAACTGCATCTGAGAGAACAGGTGTCAAGGAACAAAGATCAATTCATGGTGTAGAAAAAGCATAGTTACTTGGCCATGTCTCTTGAGTCTTTTTTATTTGATTTTAAAATACGATCTCACCATGTATCCCAGGCTGGTCTTGAATAAGGCCCTCCAGTGCTGGGATTCTAGTCATGTGCTAGTATGCCAGACTTTCTGATAAACGTTCCTAAGTCATATTAACTAGATGGATTAAATATTTTGGTTTCTACTGTCTGAATTCAGTACAGATGCTGTGTTAGTATATCAGTCTACTTTTTGAGAGAACTGAGTTTTTAAAAATTATTTCAACCCCCTTGTCTTCAAGAATTTACCTTGAAAAATTCACCTATCAGTGGAAACCCAGTGTTTGTTTTACTCACAACTCTAGAAAAGGTTTTTTTTTATACCGTTGTCAGACCGATCTTCATATTTACTTACATATCAACAGAGTGAATTATCAGATGGTAGACTATCAGAGAGGATAATTTGGGTTTTTTCGTTTCCGTACTTCTTTTATGGATGAGAAGGGGAGTCTGTTTTAGCAGACCTCGTGCGGGACCCTCTTCGTAAGTCCGACAATGAGATCAGGTTTCCAATGAGAAATAAAGAAGAATAAAGAACAAAGGAAGCATGTGAAGTGTATTCAGTTGACTTTAAAGATGAGCTAGAAAGCAAACCAAAGGAAAAAAACATACAAGAAAGGCAGTTTGCAAACACTGACTGGCCCTGACACATTTGCCTCAAAGCACAGCAGATCCCAGAGCTCCTACTTTACAAGCCTCTAGAGCATCTGCACTACACCCCTCACTGCTCTACAGTATCTGTACCAGCACAAAGAAATCACATCCAAAGCTGGGACACAGAGCACAGTGGCTAGAGAGGAGTTCTGTTTCCTGCTGGAATGACACACTGGCCTAGTTATTAAGCCAGTCTATACAAGTTAACAGATTTAAAAAGAACATTTCAAAGACCAAGGGCCCAAGAAAGTACGGCAACACTCGTGAGCAGCTTTGAAATGCACACTCTCTGCTTCCCAATGTTAACTACTGCTGCTCATCACCACCCCCAAGGGGCCCTATTACCTCAATCATCCTGCTGTCCACATGCAAGGTGGTGCTGACCATGTGGACATTGGGAGTGGACGTTGACCTCTGCCTCTGGGACAGGGAACCTTCCGAGGAAGGGCTGGAGGTGTTGAAAGTGAAGGCATGGGGTGTGGAGTATCTGTGCTGGGAACTGGGCACGGAGGAGAAAAAAAGTCCCATGATTGGCACTCAGGGCTCCACATTGGCAAAGTCTTTTCAACTGCTTAGCTCATTAAGACACTTAAGGGCAAACCTGACCCATACAATCCTTGACACAATCTTTCACTCTCTCAATACATACTATTTAAAAACTCTTCTGTGTCCCTTCTCATGCAAAGTTTTAAGAATGAAAAAACAAATGTACTTGTCACCCCTGTGATGTCACCCCTGTGAAAAGGAGAGTCCATTACACAGCTTCTCCTTGGTAATAAATCACTTTTCAGAATACTTCAGAGTTTTACAACATTTTAAAGAACAAATCAGTATTTGCTATAAGTACTACCTAACTGGAATCTGCCCAATTTAATTTGAAGAAAAACTAAAAATCTCTCCCTGTAGCCAGCACACAGCAGAGTATGTGTTCTACTGTTAGAACATCTGGGACACCAACCTATGAAGACTGTTTCAGCCAAGGAACATACATTAACACGTATAGAATGAGGCAGCCGCAGCTCAGTGGCAGGAGGTTTACCTAGCCTGGATAAGATCCTGGATCTGAGCCCCAACATCTTGAAACCAATAACACCTGTGACTAAAGTTATGACTCCATGGCATGTCACCAGCCTAGCCTGAGTGAGGCCCTAAATTCCACCCCAACTCCAAAAACCAATGGAGAGCGTATTTGTTCTGTAGATGAAATTTAAGGTTTGTTCAGGTCACACTCGAATGCATTCAAGGGATAAAGACCAGCTTTTCTAAGGGATACTGTTCTGTCTATTCCCACACCACCCTGAACAGGCCTGGCTGGTCCCTCACTGAAATGCCACCGTGTACTAGGAATTCTACATTTAGGTTTTCAGAGACTAGTTTCTTTTTCTTTTCTTTTAAGATTTACTTACTTATTTGTTTTTTTTTTTGTTTTTTTTTTTTTATTTATTATATGTAAGTGCACTATAGCTGTCTTCAGACACTTCAGAAGAGGGAATCAGATCTCATTACGGATGTCTGTGAGCCACCATGTGGTTGCTGGGATTTGAACTCAGGACCTTTGAAAGAGCAGTCAGTGCTCTTAACCGATGAGCCATCTCTCCAACCCCAGAGTCTAATTTCTTATCCTCAAGGCAAGTTGTTTTTTGCTCAAATGTGGTTTTTAAATTACCAAAAAGGATTTATTCAAGTCAGGCATTAAACACAGATTTCAGTACAAATTCTTTGTTCTAAAATGCTGCCTTTAACTAATTCTATAGGGGTCATTGAGTGGTAGCTGATTAGCTATCAGACATTTTAGACAAAAATGTAGATTTTTATCTTGGGTTCTAAATACTTGTGTGTCACTGACCAAGATGTAAACTCAAGTTTTAAAACCAGAAAACAGCACAGACAAGTTAAAGGCAAACTCAGAGTATAACAGATCTATCTCCAACTACCTGGATTTTAAGGCTGGGATAAACATTTACAAGTTAAGGTCTGATTTTCTTCTTAGTTGCTATCGTCACTTGGTGGATCCTTTCCACAGACACCTAATTCACCACACTTGGACAAAGGCAGAACCTCAAGCTTTTTATAAATGTAATGTGAGACTTAGGGTTGCATTGTAACAGAAGGGCCTGCAGTCAAAATCACTTTCTAGAATGTAAGTACGCTGGAATCACAGAGAGAAAGATCCCACTTGGTGTTCCACAAAGCAGGACATGAAGAGGGACTTCTTTGTATTCAGGCTGCCAACCCACTGTAACTTTCTAAAAGAGTTCAAAGTACAACATTACCTAGCAGGCATCCGGGAAACAGATTCTCGCATCCGACGCATTGGGAAAGAAGGTGGTGCTGGGACTCCACTGTCACCAACAGTGGAATTTGGAAACAGCCTAAAGGAAACATGGAAAGACTAGTTTATGAATTCAGTCCTCTCACAGAGAAACCATCCCACCTTGCCTCTAAACCCAAAGCTAAAACCCAAATGCCCTTCATTCATTCTCCTTAAGTGCTTTAGTCACCGGCTATGAAGACACCATCAATCTAAAGGGCTGGATTATAGACTGAGTAACAGCAACCTGCTGATAAATTCACATCCTGCCAGGATACATCACTAGAAAAGTGGTCCTGTACAGCTATACTACATGTTTCTTAAGTGATAGTACAACATTTCATAACCTATACTACCCACAGCTTTTCTGGAATTGTTTTTGAAACACAAACACACACACACAGAATCAATTACATTCATCATATTCAGTACCAACAGTAAGACAGAAGCAAAGTGGGATTACTATTAAGTAGGCACTTTAACTCGCCCGCAGAGTCCTACTGCTGAGCAATCATCCGTTATCCAGCCAACCCTTCTGAAATGAAGGAGCTGAGACCTGGAGGTACTAGTGACAGTCCTGAGGTTGTGAGATGTTCACTGGCCACAAGCACATGCCTTTCTGCTACTCAAGTGCTCTGAGAACGAACAAGTAACTTCTGTGGAGCTACAAGGTTCCCTCCCATTGTGAACGAAGCTGACTTTTCATAATCTCAATACAAGTTTTTAAAAGACTCTAATAAGTCTAATTTAAAATATGCAATTATGTAAATTATTTTCTCTCTGTGAAATATATTTTTGTATCTGGCTTATCTCCTAACAGAGAGCCTCAATCCTGTATATCCAAACTGTCTGAGGCCCAAACACATTGCTCCCTGGTGTGAGCGGAAGGAAACAGCACAAGCTCTGCTTTCTGCTTTCTGGGACAGCCCACAGCACTGGCCAGGTGAAAAGAGAAAGCCTAGCCCTTCAATTTCCATGTCCCTGTTCTTTTCCTTGACAAATCAGTGTCAGTAACAATTTGACAGACAATGGGTCCTGCCTGCTTTTGGTATTGTTTGTGCATGTGTGTCTGAGTTTATATGACTGGAGTGAATATCAGAGGTTAATGCTAGGAGTCTTCCTCAATCACTCACCACTTTATTTTTTGAGACAAGATCTCTCACTGAAACTAGAGCTCAATGACTCAGCTATAGTAGCTGGCCAGCAAACCCAAGGACAACCCTGTCTCCACGTCCCCAACTCTGAGATTACACACTATGGGCCCAGCTTTTATGTCAGCGCAGGTGATCAAACTGAGCTCTTATGTTTGCACAGTCAGCACTTTACCAAGAGTCATCCCCAGCTCCCTACCTGTTTATTTTACAGCTAGATGACCACCACACTAAAACTAACTAATCTCAGAACTATTATGCTTCTAAAGTCGATAGTTTCTGACTCACAGCAATCATTTACTTAGCAAACCTAAAGCTCAGACTTTACATTGAAATGTATAGTGAGCATCCTCAAAAGTGCTTCTGGACCTGATCCTGGCATTTTTTACAAGGAAAAACAGCACAGTGCCTTACAAGAGCTGTCTGATATTACTCCAGTCCACACACATAGTGGGTACTTTGGTGCTACAGTGCTCATGAAACTTGTAGCCACAAGTCTGACATCGAAATCCATTTAGCAGGAACTTCTGACAAATGTCACAGAATGCAAGCTTCAGGAACGTTTTCCGAGCCTGTGACAAGAAAGCAGGATTGTAAGAACTCCAGTGACAAGCAAACACAGCACTGTCCTCACCGTCCTTACCAGAGTCCCCACAGGGAAGAATTACAATTGCAAGACTGTCAGATTCAGAGACAGGGTAGAGGGGCCTCTGGTAATGGACTCTAAACTGCCCACTATACATGACAGCATAGGGAGAGCTGAAAGCAACTAAACAATGTGCACCCAGTGCTTCTCAGAAAGGTCAACGATCCACTATAGAGGGCCCAAAATGGCAAAGAAAGGGAGGAGCTGAAACTTACAAAGTTGTGAGTTGTGAGTGGAACATGATCCAAAAAATCCACTTGCAGTTCTTCTCCAATCAGAGAGGCGGCATCGGTGTTCCAATCTAAGCGTGCTTTCTTACTAAAAATGATCCAAAGCATAACATGAGGGAACATTGGACAAGGCTCAAGACATAGAGCAGTTCTACTGTCTACTGCGTGCTGTCTAAGCACACCTCACAGGTGTTCTGGTCCCACCATAAAGATAAGCCAACGCTGCTCACTGTGTGCCCTGCTGAAATCCAAGCCTGTTGGACTCCAAAATGTATGCTCCTAGAACGAATTGTCTTTTAAAAATGTAATTCAGGGCTGGTGAGATGGCTCAGCGGGTAAGAGCACCCAACTGCTCTTCCGAAGGTGATTGAGTTCAAATCCCAGCAACCACATGGTGGCTTACAACCACCCGTAATGAGATCTGACGCCCTCCTCTGGTGGTCTGAAGTCAGCTAAAGTGTACTTATGTATAATAATAAATGAATCCTTGGACCGGAGCGAGTAGGGCCAGCCGGAGCGAGCGGGGCAGACCAGAGCGAGTAGGGTTGACCGGAACGAGGAAAAAAAATGTAATACAACAATCTCATGACAAGAGTAACTGTCTTTAAAGGGACTTCATAATATTAAAATCCTACCAAGTCACTACAGGTTAGTGTTCAACAGCTACTTTAATCTAAAATAATACATATAAACACAAATGTGCTGTACATTAGTTATAGACTTAAAGTTGTTTGTATAAGTTATAAAAATAAATACAAGCCTATAAGAACACAACAGTCATTAAAACTGACTGACACCACTCTTTCTGTGCCCAAAACAAGGAAGACAGGAAACCATAGTGATTTAAGCAAAAACTGGTTCAGTTCATCTGCCCCATTTGCTGAGGATGAATATTTCTGATTAAGAAATGTTAAGAAGCCGGGTGTGGTGGTGCATGCCTTTAATCCCAGCACTCGGGAGGCAGAGGCAGGCGGATTTCTGAGTTCGAGGCCAGCCTAGTCTACAAAGTGAGTTCCAGAACAGCCAGGGCTATACAGAGAAACCCTGTCTCAAAAAACCAAAAAAAAAAAAAAAAAAAAGTTAAGAAATGTAACGCACATATGACATCACTCAGATCCCTCTTATCACCTGCTAGAAACCAATAAGCCACTCTTCTGGCTATCCATTGAGCAGTAATTCATTCTTTAAGATAATTCCCTATTCAAGGTTGGGAAATGGTGATATTATTGTTTCCTAATGAAGACCAGGAAGGAAACCCCACAGGTAAGAGAGAACAGAGATCAGTTCCAGCTTTGATGAAGAGTGAACCCATCTCAGAATCTCCCTAGTCTTGAAGGAAATCTATGTATCAGCTTGGGGACAGACACAAAAATCAATCTAGCCAGAAGTGATGACATGTTGATGATTAGCAAACTAGCTAAATAAACAGAGCAACAGACACGCTGAGGGTAAACTCTTTGAGGAGACACTCTCCTGAGATGTTCTCTCCAGCCAGGGAACTCAACTGTAGAGAACAAGCAAGAGGTTAGTAGCAGAAGCACTACTTCCCAAAAAGGGCAAAGTCAAAGGCTTGACAGTACGTATACGGTGCTCTGTGGCTATGGGCCATGATTTCAGCCTTTGAAGATGGGAAAACCATCTCTATCTTGCTACCATCACTGGAAATACAGTGTATTTTCCTAGAAGTAGAAATTCCCTGTCTCTTTCAGCTCTGTAGCTATCAGAGATCCAAGATTTAATACTCATAACAACAATAACAACAACGAGATGGGTGAGGAAAAATGAATGAATGACAAGAATCTCTCTTTAGGACTCCAATAAATGTGTATATGTAGCAAGACAACATGAGGTGTTATTCTTCGGGTGCTTTTGAGACAAGTTCTCTCACTGATCTGGAGCACAGCAAGTAGATTAAGCAGGCCAGCAAGCTTCAGGGACCTGCCTGTCTCTGTCTCCAGGTGATGAGGTGACAAGGGCACAGCCACATGCAGGGTGTTATGGCAAGCACTATACTGACTAGTGTATTTTTTCAGGCCAAAGATGAAAAGGGGCAAGGGATGGGGGGCGGTGAGGGAGAGAAGAGGGGAGGAGAGCACAGGCTACTCTTCAGGTCCTGAGTTCAAATCCCAGCAATTACATGGAGGCTCACTACCTTCTGTAATAGGATCTGATGCCCTCTTCTGGTGTACATGAAGCCAGGGTACTCATATACATTAAATAAATAAATAAATAAATAAATAAATAAATAAATAAATAAATAAATCTTTAAAAATTATTTTTAAAAAAAGAGGGGAAGAGAAGAAAGATTTTTCTGTATATCTGAATGTCTCTAAGTGGTATGTGTGTCATGTGTGTAAAGGTCCCCTTGGAGGCCAGAAGGCGACGAACAATCTCCTGGAGCGGGAGCTACCATTAGCTGTGAACCACCTGATGTGAGTGCTGGGAACTGAACTCGAGTTCTCTGAGAGAGCAGCAAATGCCATTAATGAGCCATCTCTTCAGTCCCCAGCATTCTTTTTTTTTTTTTTAAGATTTATTTATTATTATTATATCTAAGTACACTATAGCTGTCTTCAGATACACCAGAAGAGGGCGTCAGATCTCATTATGGATGGTTGTGAGCCATCATGTGGTTGCTGGGATTTGAACTCAGGACCTTCGGAAGAGCAGTAGGTGCTCTTAACCACCTAGCCATCTCTCCAGCCCAGCCCCTAGCATTCTTAACCATAAAAACAGTGCAATCATGTTCAGAATTCCCACTCTGCATGGCAAACACCAGGAAAAGTCTTTGCACTCAAAAAACATGCCTTCTAACAACGCTGCCTCCATCCCAGGACAATGCTATCAGCATCTCCTATTTATTGTAGCTTTTAAAACAATGTCCAGGCAATAATTTCAAGTTCTCAGAGGCAAATTTTTCTGGATTGATACTTAGAAAACAAAGTATATCCACATGCACTAATCCCTAGGAGGCTAATACAAAGTATTTGTAATATACCAAGTTATCTGAGGCTAGGAAACTCATAGAATCCTAAAAGGTGCTGGCTTTGCTCTTACCCTTTGTGTTCCTGGAGAAGTCTGAACACTGCACAGCATTCTGGCTGCAGGCCTCTCACCTTCAGAGCTTTCATAAGGCAGTCATGCAAGCTCATTCCATTCCGCACATTGACCTGCAAACAAATGATCACCTTTAGTATCAGTGCAGACTACAGCACCCCTCGAAAAGATAAACAATGAAATATACACGCTGACATATAAAATGGTATAGACTTATGACATACTATTTGCAATAATGAACACACAGAGAAAAACACCTCAATATTCAGAATTAAGTATAAGCAGATGCACATAGGCCTGAATCAGCATTGGAACATTATGTATCTCCTGTACTAACTACCCTTAATTAGTTATCTGAGGGGACAGTAGTCTATGGCACGTTTACTAGAGAAAATACTTTCATTAGAACAATACAAAGAGTAAGACTATTTTAAAAGTGGGGAAACCAATAAGTATGTATGTTGTATGGGTTAGAAAGACATACACCTTGCTATTAACATTAGAGGGAAGGTGCTTCCCGCCAAGCCTGACAACTTAAGTTCAATCTCTGAGACAAATATGGTGGAAGCAGACACCAACTCCCAGAAGTTATCCATTCTCTGATCTCCACAAATGCACCATGGAGCACACATGCATGTGTACACACACACACACACACACACACACACACACACACACAAATAAATACATTTTTTAAATAATTTTAAGTGGTATGGAGGGATACTTGGTACATTCTAGTTATCTGGACTTATAAGGGTACACTTAAGTGCACAGAAGCATGCTTAAACACACATGAGATGAGCCTACTTTCAACAAAATGGAGAAATGATCTTCCTAACAAATGTTAAAGCAGTGAGGGTGAGTAGGAAGCAGAGGATCAGAGTTTCTGCTTGACTTTAGTGACAGAAAAAAGAAAAAGGGTTTTCTAAGCTTTAAAAGCTTCTCCTTTGGTGTGGATGAGGCCATCTGATTCTTCACATTAATAAACCTTCTTTATGACAGGCATACTAAGGGAAAGAGCTGGGGAACTAGACAGGGGCAGAAGTCACCCATCCTTGTAAATCATGTTGCCTATTTAAACAATTAACATTCTTTAAGTTTCTAATAGCTTCATGGTGGTTTGCATCTATTTCCAACATTTAAAGAGTCTCAAACAGATGGCTGCTTTGAGTTTAAGTCCAGCATAGACTAAAGAGTTAGACTCTGTCTAAAGAGTTAGACTCTGTCTAAAGTTCCTTGGACATACCAAACTAGTTCAGACAAACGTTATCTGGGATTTGTATCAAAACAAATGAAAAGGTGTGGGTGGAAACAGACAAAAAGAACTGCTATGATCAGCCAAGGGTAAGTCAAGTGATAAACATACCAGAACTGTTACTGTAAGCTCTTTACTCTCATAGGTATTTACCCTTATAACATCTTACAAGTGTGTAGCAAAACGAGACAGACATGCCTGCACTAGAGATCTGAGTTATAAAGACATGAGAAAAGAAAACAGCAAAGAGTGCTAAACTCACACATTGACAGACTCATGCACCTATACTGCAGAGCACAGCTTTCAAAATGTAAAGTGATATGTGGATATTTTATTATTTCCAATAGAAGTCACAGATTCTAAGAGTTGGACAGCTCTTTATCTATTCTCTACTCTACTGATGTCCCCAGATGGAGACAGCATGGGAAGCAGCCAAGGGGTTTGTGAAAGAGTCTCCCTAGCTTCCTGTACCAACACATCCAAGGAGTCTGCTTCCAAGAGCCTGTGTCTATCCTGCCTGCCAGGTGCTTGGCTGTAAGGGCAGCAGTTCCCAACTCTAGTAACTCACTTGTCCAGTAACAATGAGAAGCAGCAGGCAGAGAGACATGCATGTTTAGTAAACAAAATGTCAAGAAACATTAAAGGACTATTATTCTTCTAAAAACAATTATTCTTCTAAAATCATTTCAGTTAGACACATCCTCAGTCTGTCTCTCCTGCCGCTATGGATGCACACTGTGATTAGGTCAATGGTGTCTCACTGAGCTAAGAGAAATCCTGGGAAGCCACTCTAGGCCGGGGAGTGCTGGCTGCCTGAGGGCACTGGCTGCCAGAAGACACTTTCCACCACTGGCTTTCCCAGAGAAAGGTGGTCCATCTTTTGCCAAAGAAATAGAAGAAACTGGGCTGGTGAGATGGCTCAGCAGGTAAGAGCACCCGACTGCTCTTCCGAAGGTGATGAGTTCAAATCCCAGCAACCACATGGTGGCTTACAACCACCCGTAATGAGATCTGACGCCTTCCTCTGGTGTGTCTGAAGTCAGCTATAGTGTACTTATGAATAATAATAATGAATGAATCCTTGGACCGAGAGAGCAGGGACTGAGCAAGTGGGACCGACTGAGCGGGTCCGAACGGGGGCAACCAGAGCGAGCAGGGTTGACCGGAACGAGGAAAGAAAAAGAAATAGAAGAAACTAACATTTGCTATAGACTTCCCATAAGCTTCAGGAGAGGTCAAACTCCCAACCACCTGCTATGTTCCAACAAAGGCTGTCAAGGATTACACAGATGAATAAAACACTCAGAAATACAATTAGCAGCCACTACTGTTGGCTTCTCTTTTTGTTGTTAGAGGAGTTTTATTATTTCTAACTGTGGGAGGGGGCAGTACATAAATGCATGTGCACTGTAACAGAGGCTACACATGTAATATTCCCTAGAGCAGGGGAGTGTGGGCTGCTAGTTAAACTCTAGGACCCTCTTAACTGCAGCCCCAATGGCTCTTAGTTTTTAACATCTACAAATGGACCAGAAACAAGTATTAAATCTGGTTCTAAATTGCAGTGTTCAGCACCATGAAGAATAACTCCATTTATGAAATGCTGAATTATCTTGTCATGTGATACACCTTCAAACAGAATCCATTCTCATCTTGAAATAACCCTTTTTAGTCTTTTAGTATTAAAATGGCCTTGCTTGTATAAAGCAATACTAACAAGTGAAGATTTTCTTTTTTACCCCTGGAGAAATAAGCTAAAAAGATCTGCTAGCTAATCGAAATTACTGCAGGTTGGTGGAGACATGACACATTTGAAAGAATTTTATCCAGCAGTTATGACCTCACAGGCATAAGCAGCCATCGTAGCCCTAAAGAGCGCTGACAGTATTAAGAGAGTTGGAATGTTGTACTACAGAAGTGCAGCAAGGGGGACAGCAAGGCTGGTTTTTTTGCTTTTAAAGTTCAGAACAGTAAAGGGTTTTGAGCAGTGGGTCCTTAGAAAATAATGGGGTTTCCTGTCAGAAAATCCTGTTGACAACATCTGGTTCCAACATGAACCTGTCACTGATTCCATGGAAAAATGCAAAAATATTTTGTGCCCTGAGAAGAGACAAGGCAGGAGTTTCTTCTTAAGCAACCTAAAAATCTATTTTGGGCCTATAAAATAATAAAATATCTTTTCCTAGGAGATAGGGAAATGGCCTTTTCTTGCAGAGCAGCCACATTCAATTCCCAGCACCACATGGCAGCTCATGACAGTCCTTAACTCCAGTTCCAGGGAATCCAGTGTCCTCTTCCAGCCTCTATGGGCACTGAACACACTGGCACACAGACATACACTGGCACACAGACATACACAGCAGGCAGGAAACACCCATTCACATAAAACAAAAACTAATTTTTTTTTTTTTTTTCAAAATTAAAAATCTAGACTTTTTTTGGGGGGGTTTTTCGAGACGGTTTCTCTGTGTATCCCTGGCTGTCCTGGAACTCACTCTGTAGACCAGGCTGGCCTCGAGCTCGGAAATCCGCCTGCCTCTGCCTCCCGAGTGCTGGGATTAAAGGCGTGCGCCACCACACCCGGCCCAAATCTAGACTTTTTTTCTAAAGTAAAATAACCCAGAAAATTGTATTTTCCTCATATTTAACTGCAATCTCAAAATTTAAGACAATACTTTGCATTCACAGAAGAATGAATGCCCCCCCTTTCTTTAATTAGTTTTAATTAGCTTGGAAACTAAAAGAAGAAAAAACTTCTCAAAAAAAAAAAAAAAAAAAAAAAAAAAAAAAAAAAAAAAGGCTAACAACTGGCAAGATGGCTCTGGAGGCAAACAGCTGCTGCCAAGCTTGATGGTCTGAGCTCAACCCCAGGGCCCATGTGGTAATGGAAGAGGAGACTCTCCTCATTCAAGCTGGTCTCTAGCCTCCATGTCATACTGTAGCAGTACACACATACAAGCACCACACACACATGAACACACACAAAATTAATACAATTTTTAAAATGCTTCAAAAAAAAAAAAAAAGTATCAGAAATATCCTCTCCTCCTCACCCAAAAATAAAGATGCAGAAAAAAAGGCTTTTGTGGGCAACATTTGAACACACTAGAGAGTATGAGCACAGTGATTAATAAAATAAATCTGAGCGGCTGAGGATCTCCACATAGTTAAGAGCACTGACTATTCTTCCACAGGTCCTGAGTTTGATTTCCAGCACCCAGGGTGGCTCCCAACCATCTGTAATAGGATTTGATTCCCTCTTCTGGTGTGCATGAAGACAGAATAAATTATATACAAATAAGTCTTTTTTTTTTTCTTTTTCCCCCATTTCCTTCTCCCTCTTGCTCCAGCCAAGCCCTTTCCACCTCCACCTCCCCCCATCCCCCACCCCGGTCCATAGGTTTTTATTATTTGTTTCTCATTATGGATGGTTGTGAGCCACCATTGTGGTTGGTTGCTGGGATTTGACCTCGTGACCTCCGGAAGAGCAGTCAGTTCTCTTAACCACTGAGCCATCTCACCAACCCCAAATAAGTCTTCTTAAAAATAAAAATAAATCTTCACTTGGAGGAGTTTAAAAAAAAAACAAAAAAACAATTAATAGAGACCCCAAGTGACAAGGAGATTCTCCCATCTATAAACTGGACAGCATAGCACAATCGCCAAGGGCAAGAGAACGACATTTTCTAGGGTCACATACCACAGTCCTTTGCTTATTCGGCAAGAAAACCCGGATAGTATTGCTTGTCTTAGAAGAATCGGTGAGTTTGCCATCATCTGAGGCCCGGCGCTGATAGCCAAACTGCTGAACAATGGTAGGGGAGATGCAGCTGGAGCCATCAAACACGGCATCTTTGAGTCCAAAGCCATTGCTGATCGTCTTCCAAGCTCCCTGTATGTGCTCCATTGATGCAGTTTAAACAATAATTAAACCTGAAAGACAAATAATTATAATTTGAGGAGAAAAGTACTTAACCCAAGAACACAATATAGAAAGTTATGAAAACAGTGGTTTATGGCTTTTTGTAATCTGTGAGCAAGTTAGTCAGAAAAGAAATATAGTGATTTATTTCTTCCTTCTACTCTTTGTAAGAAATCATCCTAGCTGCCCCAAAACTCCAGATTCCATATCTACTTACAAAGTCTATGAATTTTCCATTGTAATATTCAGGGTTCAGTTTGGGTGCAGAACCAAAGCAGCAGACTGGTCATTTAACCCATCATAACCTGATGTTTTAACTATGTAACATGCCTCAGACATAAGGACTAAGAATGCCCAGACACTTGCAAGTCAGCAAGGAGACAAAGTAATGGTTCTCCTCCTTTAGAAAACTATGAGAATTTCCCTTTGAGCCTTCTGTCAGACACTTCTTTTGTCTTATCCAGCAGGAGCTAGAATTCACCAGGAGCCTCTATTGTGGGGTGGGATACAGAGCATGCATGCATTCCTGCATACATAGCACATATGCAAATTTATATATATACATATGCCTCATTCCTATTACCCACCTTAATACGTACAGTTAGATACTAAGTAGAAGTGATATCCCATCTAAAGCAGAGAAAATTCTTACAACATACTTCTGAGTGTCCAGGCTAAGATACACACACTTGAGGAGCTCTGACTCTACAGCTCTTACTGTCTCAAATACAGTCCTGACACACAAATCACTTAGTTAGGGATGAAATGACCTAGAATTTAAAAAAATGTAATCTATACCCCGTTTTCAACCAAAACTTTCTACCTGACTACCCCTTATGTGCTGACTCTCAGCCCAGGAAAAGAAATTAAGGATTAACTGCAACCATATTCCTGTGCCACACCTGTGGGTCCGTCCACAGCCATAGACTCAACCAATTGTAAATCAAAGTGTGTGTGTGTGTGTGTGTGTGTGTGTGTGTGTGTGTGTGTGTGTGTCAGAGAGAGAGAGAGAGAGAGAGAGAGAGAGAGAGATTAACAATCCTGAGTTCTCTGGATGAAGTTAACTTACATCAGAGACATATGCAGGGCCCATGTAAATACTATATCCTCTACATGAGGGGCCTGAGTAAATGCAGACTGTGTTATAGGGGTGCAGGAACAAAGCCCAGCACACATAACAGAACATCTGTAACCTTAATTTAAAGTCGGGGAAGCAGAGTAGGTTTGGAGAGTTATTCAAGATCACTAAGTGGAATTTTAAATCTTGGTCCAACCTTTCTGGACAAGAATCAGAATATGAGCCGGGTGTAGTGGCGCACGCCTTTAATCCCAGCACTTGGGAGGCAGAGGCAGGCGGATTTCTGAGTTCGAGGCCAGCCTGGTCTACAGAGTGAGTTCCAGGACAGCCAGGGCTACACAGAGAAACCCTGCCTCGAAAAACCAAAAAAGAAAGAAAGAAAGAAAGAAAGAAAGAAAGAAAGAAAGAAAGAAAGAAAGAAAGAAAGAAAGAAAGACAAACCCACCAGAACATGCCAATATTCATACCTCAGAATTTCTTATTCCCTTCACCCAAAAGGATGAAAACCCCAGAAACAATCAAATGGCCTTTTCACTATCTGTCTCAACCAAGAGAGCCTTTTAAAGAGTCCTTACCTGACACTTCAGCCAAAACAGTCTATTTCCCTTCCCCCCAGCAAACAAACCTGATTAATTCTCAGTGCGACATTTATTATTACCAAGACTGTTTATAAATGTCTGCTCTGTGAGCAGATCTCACTGGTATATTCTTAATACTTGGACCAGTACCTGCAACAAAAGCACGTAACCCAAAATTTTGTGTAATTCTATGAGTTTTCAGGCATTCCATTGGTGGTACACTAAATTTTCATTCTTTTCACAGTAACTATAGTTATTGTATGACCTTATTTATCATTATGGTTTGATTTTAAAGTAGAAGTCTACTCACCAATCATAACTATAATTCCTATGATTATTTTGAATCAAAGTTAGCTATCAACTGAAATTTAAAAAAAAAATAATCAAAATCAAGCATTAATCCCAACACAAGGAGGCAGAGGCAGGCAGATCTCTGTAAGTAAGCCAGCCTGATCTAAATAGAAGTTCCAGGACAGTCAGACTGTACAGAAACCCTGAATCAAAAAAGCAGAAAAAAAAAAAAAAAGGAAAAAGAAAAGAGAAGGAGGAGAAACAGAAGGAGGTGCAGAGCCAAGAGGAAAGGAAAAGAAAAAAGGAAAGGAAAAACTAAACAGCAGCGGTTCTAAGTCTATAACACTAAATATTAAAATGTACTAAGAAAATTGCTATAAGATACAACATAAAATTATAGTCACAAGCAGGTTCCATTTAAAAACAAACCAGAACTATTGGGTGGGCGAGATGGCTCAGTAGTTGGGAGTCAGGGTAAGCAGTGCCCTTGGAGAGACCCCACACCATCAAGTACATAGTAGTCTGCTGACGGAGGGATTACTGCATCAATACAATTATTGACAGCTTTTCCCTTTTTCAGTCATTGCTGGAGTTTAATTCTTTGTAACTTCTGACCAAAGCAGAACCACAGACTGCACCTTCTCACACTCCAAAGAACATTATATCTTTTCCTTTTTCCAAAGAGCAGAGACAGAAGCCTAGCATTAGATAGACACCCACCCTAAAAGACGATGACTTTCAGGGTGTACAAGGACACTACAGAAGTCAGCAGATGGTAGAGTAGTTCAGGTTTACAGTTAAAAAAAAAAAAATGACGCCATCTACTCTGGATATAGGGAGTGGGGGAAAGACTGTGGTACACTGCCATGTGGGCACTCACCCCAGAAAAGTAATTCGCACAGGCTAAAGTCAAACAAAGGCTGTGGGGACAGGGGGGCGGGGGGGGGGGAGCACCTGGAACAGAAAGACAAACACCTAGGGAACAGACAAATGAGATGTTGAAAATGATGATCTCATATACAATTCTCACTAAAACTGGGTGAATGAAAAATTATACTGTCTTTTCTTACACTTTAAAATTAGATTTTGGATGATTTTTATGTTAAGAAAGGCCTTTCAGTTTGTTTAACTGACTAGTCAATAGGCATCTACTTTTTGTCGTCCCCTTCTGGGGAGCAGGCTGGCTGGGGGTGGGGGGTAAATACAGAAAGCATGGGATGTGCTACTGCTTCATCTCTCAGAAGTACCCAACACTTCAAATTTACAGAGGATAAAGACACAGACAGATAAAAGAAGCCAACACTAACTAGCAGGTGTAACCTCTTTCTTTCCTTCCACCCACACAGCACACTCCAGATGGGAAAGCACTCTACCACCAAGCCACATCCCCAGTCCTGTAACATGCCTAAGGATCACATGATTAGGTCTACTTTCTAGTATTAAATAAAAAATTTTATACTACTTATGTTTATATATGCCTTTGCAAAACAGAACTGGAGAGATGGCTCAGCAAAGAAAGACAGACAGACAGAGAGAAAGAGAGAGAGAGAAAGAGAGAGACAGACCACACCAGGCCAGGCAGTACAGGTACAAGTCTGTTATGCCCAGCACTCCCAACACAGAGCAGGAAGATGGAGAGTTCAAGACCAGCCTGATCTACAAAGCAAGGCCCTGACTCAAAACAAAACAAGACCCAGGCCATAGGCAGAGGCACATAGAGCTCTGATTATAGACCAGCATGGACTGTAAAGACAGGCCCAACACTTGAGCGTAAACTAACTCAACATCTGACTGCAGAAACTGGCAGCCTCCTCCCCAGCTCTGCAACCAGACTCAAAGAACATGCTGAGCTTCCCCATCATAGCACAACATTCAGTAAAGCTCATCTGTGCTCTAAGACCACACACAGTTCTTAATATTGTCTTGTTAACAAAAAAGATTAGCAGAAAACTTCCAATATAAAATAAAGGACAGAGACCAAACCACATAGATGGGGACCTGAACTATATTGGATTAAGAATGCATCACATTTATTTTATAATAACAAGAAAACAAGACTTCAGACATTTTTAGCCAAAGGATCAGGAATCAGAATGGCTTCAAATCTCAACATTGGAAGAAATGTCAGTACAATATGAAAGAAAACTCTAAGGAAGGGTAAAAGAGAGAGCTTTTTAACATTCATGATTCATGAGCTTAACTGTCCATGGTCGCTTTCTGAAGGGCCTCATTATTCACATAAGTCAAGAGAGAAAAGAACTCAAGACACAGGAAGCAATAGGACGCTGAATATAGGAAAGAAGCAAAGGAAACTGCCAGTAGCCAGGAGAGGGGAGGTCCTGGATGGCATACATGTGCCAGCCAGACACAGAAACCTCTAATGACCCGAGTCTAGAAACATCAAACTACCACTAGCAATGTTTACATACACAAATGTTTTTCTTTTCTTTTCTTCTAAGGAAAAGAGGAAACTGCAGATAACCCACATTTAAGTTCCCATGCACCTATGGTCCCGCTCACACAAGCACAGCACAGATCACCTCAAAGAAATGAGAGAGAATTTATTCTAAGCCAAAAATGAGTCCAGGAATGAGGATTTATGTGGCCTCAAATGACAAGCCTCATCATAGAAGTGGCTGCAGGGGAAAGAAGTTATATGTCAAAGCACTGAGTTCACCAGCAGGAACAGAGCAAGAGGGTGCAAGGGGAGCAGGGAGTTCTACTACAGTCTCCAAATCCACCCAAGCCACAGTTAGACTGGGGATGGAGGAACCTACAGACTGTTCAGAGGTTTTGCTTGATATCCAAGTGTTTGGCCAAATAGATGCTTGAACAAGGAATGACTATTAAGAGGACTAAAGGTAGCCCAAGATAATTCACTCAGAACATCTAACTCTCCACAATTAAAGAAGTTCTAATTCAGTCTTCTAGAATCTTCCACACAGGTATGCTTTTTGTTTTACTTTTGTTTTCTGGAACTTAGCCCCTTAAGCTTACTATCTTTCCCATGGAGGAAGCAGTAGGCCTGTGCTGGGTTCTGAGAACTTCCTGGTGGCTGAACATGACTGACATAATCCAACAGGGCAGTACTTCACAAAACACAGGACACACATCCCTCCTGGATGACTTTAAGGAATATGGGGCATGGCACTGACTACAACCAATGACCCTAACAGGGGTTTGAGGGGGAGAAAGCCTCAGCTGGCGCTAGAAGGACTTTGTTTGCATTTCTCTAATACTTCCTAATTTCTAACTAGCTCAAAACCCTGGAGAAACCAGATAGCTAACTAAAGTAACACTGCTGACTTCCTTTTACCAAAATAGTATAGAAAGTATAATATTATATGCAACTCTCCTAGAAGCCCTGCTTAATCTCCACATTCTTACAAGTTCTTATAACACTGCTATTCCTTGATTTGAGGTAAAATAATAAATATAAATAATGAACCAGGACCAACAAAGTGGTTCAGTGGGTTAAAGCACTTGTCAGTCAAGCCTGAGTTCAATATCCAGAAGCCATAGTGCAAAGTGACACATGACTCTTATTAAGTTGTCCTCTGATCTCCACATTTGAACCATAGCAAGCACATACCCAGTCACATGTCATAAACACACAATAATCATAAATAAATAAATAAATATGTAAAAGGTAAGGAGGGCCAATGAAATGCTCAGCCTGTAGAAGGCTTGGCATCAAGCCTGTCCTGAGTTTGATCACCTCCACTCACACGGTTGACGATAAGAACCAACATCAAGCTGCCCTCTGATCTCCACATGTGCCCCATGGCACAAACACACACACACTCATGCACACACAAACTCACACAAAATGAAGGAATACATAAACATACAAATTAAATGGTAAACGTTGTTGTTGGGTACAGTGCAGTACATTTTAAGTACAGCAGCTAAATGCTCTTCTGTTAGGTGGAACACTATGCTAGCAGAAAAGATGTCCTTTACATAATATGACCTTGTACTTAACAGATCCTAGAGCCCAGGGAGGCTAAGAGATGGCACTGGAGCCCCTGGAACTGGAGTTACAGATAACTGAGTTGTGAGCTGCCACAAGAGGACGGGGACCACACCCCAGTCCTTTGCAAGACCAGCCAGTACTCTTAACCTCTCAACCTCTGAGCCAGAACTCCAGCCCCACCCCAGGCTTTTAAACAAACCTAATCACCATAAAATTCTAGACCTGACCTAAAGCCTGTCTGTTCACTTCCACTCTCCTGCACCTCCAGCAGGCTCTTGCAAAACAAAGCCAGTCCTCTGTCATCTCTCCTGCCTCAAAGCAGGCATCAAGGGTCATTTCAAAAGCTGCGTGGCTTCCCCTGCCCCCCTTTTTTCCCAGACAGGGGGCCTCATTGTAGCCCAACCTAGCCTCTCTAGCCTCCACCATAGGTGTACCCAACAGCTGGCTGTTCGTAGGCAGTCTGCAGAGTTCTCTTTCAGTAAAGTGAGACGCACAACCTACACTCCTCTTTAAAGAAACACTTATGTTCATTTAACAGCCATCTCCCTCACACTCTAGCCCCAACCTTGACAAATTACAGCAGACTCAAAGCTGGAACTTGATCTTAAATGGAGACACTGGGCATGAGGTTCTTAAAACTGAAAACAGAAAAATATTTAAAAAAATAAAATAAAATAAACTGAAAACAGACGAACTCATGAGCATGTTGGGCCATGCGTATCAATACACAGGTCACTGTTAAAGAGGCAATAATCTCCACATTCATCTAGGGGTTTCTTTTTTTTTTTTCAATTTTTTTTATTATATCTTTTCATAATAAAAAACCTAGGAGAGCAAAAACTATTCTCAACAATAAAAGAACCTCTGGGGGAATCACCATGCCTGACATTAAGCTGTACTACAGAGCAATTGTGATAAAAAAAAAAAAAAAAACAAAAAAAAACTGCATGGTACTGGTACAGCAACAGACAGATAGATCAATGGAATAGAATTGAAGACCCAGAAATGAACCCACACACCTATGGTCACTTTATCTCTGACAAGGGAGCTAAAACCATCCAGTGGAAAAAGGACAGCATTTTCAACAAATGGTGCTGGCACAACTGGCGGTTATCATGTAGAAGAATGCGAATTGAC
>LR753356.1:609109-623282 GCA_902729485.2 Mus minutoides | reverse complement strand
ACTTTTGGATAACACTTGAAATGTAAATGAAGAAACTCTCTAATAATAAATTTTAAAAAGTGAAAAAAAAAAAAGAATTGACAAATGGGACCTTATGAAATTGCAAAGCTTCTGTAAGGCAAAAGACACAGTCAGCAAGACAAAAAGGCCACCAACAGATTGGGAAAGGATTTTTACCAATTCTAAATCTGATAGGGGACTAATATCCAACATCTACAAAGAGCTAAAGAAGCTGGACTCCAGAAAAACGAATAACCCCATTAAAAAATGGGGTACAAAGCTAAACAAAGAATTCTCAATTGAGGAATTCCGAATGGCTGAGAAACATCTGAAAAAATGTTCAACCTCCTTAATCATCAGGGAAATGCAAATCATCTAGGGGTTTCAATCAATCCCTATTATGCTCATTTATTGTTTCAATCCTGTGATAAAATATCATGACCAAAAACAACTTGGGGAGAAAAGGGTTTATTTTATTTTACAGCTTGTATTCCATCATCCAGAGAAGTCAGGGTAGGAACTTGAGGCAGAAACCTGTGCTATTTACTGGCTTGCTTTCTTATACACTCCCAGGACCACCCACAGTGGACTGGACTCTCCCATAATCAGTCACTGATTAAGAAAATGACCCACAGGTTAGGATATAGACCAATGTTATGGAAGCATTTTTCAACTGTGGCCCCCTCTTCTCAGATTATTCTAGCTTGTGTCAAGGTGACAAAATTTTTTTTTTAAAAATTAAAAGATCAAACATTTTTGTAGAAGATGACAAGCTGATCCTAAAACTCATATGGAAACACAAATGACGCAGAGAAGCCGAAACAGTCTCAACTTTTGGTTTGGGTTTTTTGTCATTGTTGTTTGGACTCAGGATCTAGACTACAGACTAGACTGGAATTTTTAGATTAACACAGCTAACCTTGAACCACCTGTAACTCCAGAGGAACCCAGAATCCTCTTCTGGCCTGAGAGCATTTATATTTATGTGGTGCACAGAAATACACACACATACTCATAGAATAATAAATCTTTTTTTTAAAGATTTATTTATTTATTATATGTTATCATTTTTATTTTGTGTATGGAGGGCAGGATATTTACATGTGAATACAGATGTCTATGGAGGCCAGAGCTGTAGATGCCCTGGAGCTGGAGTCACAAGTGGGGGGACAGGGGGAGGAGACGGGACTAGAAGACATTATCTAAGCAAAAGATTAGTAGTACTTGATTATAAAAAGTAATGAGGAGTTGGAGGGTAGGATCAAAATATACACACACACACATGATACTGCCAAAGATTAAATAAAAGTATTTTCTAAAAAACAAACAAACAAGCAGGGCGTGGTGGTGCACGCCTTTAATCCCAGCACCCTGGAGGCAGTGGCAGGCTGGCAACACAGTTAAGTAAAAGCACATGCCACCAAACCTAATGACCTGAGTTCCATCTCTGGATCCCATGTGGCGCAAGAACTGTTACAAATTGACTAAGGGGGCCGGGCATGGTGAAGCAGGCCTTTAATCCCAGCACTCGGGAGGCAGAGGCAGGCGGATTTCTGAGTTCAAGGCCAGCCTGGTCTACAAAGTGAGTTCCAGGACAGCCAGGGCTATAAAGAGAAACCCTGTCTCGAAAAACGGAGGAAAAAAAAAAAAAAGGAATTAAATTCTAGTAGAGAAGTCCCTCATCCTGCAGGTGTATATTTCAAGACCTCAGTAATGCCAGGACCCACAGCTAGTACTTAATAAGTTCTAGTCAACTCCCCAACGCCCTGCTTGTCATGCAGGATGGCCACAACTGTGGCCAAAGCTGGAACAAATCTCTTATTCCTTCGCAGCACAGATGTCTACAGCTTGAACATTTCTTTTCTTAGGTTGCTTATTGCTTCTCTTCAGCTTATCCTCTTGCAAAATGAGCCATTATCAAATTAAAAAAAAAAAATGGGGGTAGTATGAGTACCAGTCTGCAATACCACACAGAGGATCTGATAACAAGACAGCAACTATGTGACAGGAGGGAAGCATATAGATCTAGCACAAGTATGCTGAACCAGAAGATGACTCATGTCCCAGGCAGGACAGAAAAGATGGTGTGAGATTTCCTCATGCTACCCCAAATGGCACACAATTTAAAACTCAAGAATGGTTCATTTCTAACTATCCAGCTAATATTTTAAGAAATCACCTAACACGGGTATGTTCTTAAATACTAGGAAAATACTGGGAAAAGCAAAACTGAGGACAAGAGTGTCAGTCCAGGCAGGGCGGTGGTGGCACACACCTTTAATCTCAGCACTCGGGAGGCAGAAGCAGGAGGATTTCTGAGTTCGAGGCCAGCCTGGTCTACAAAGTGAGTTCCAGGACAGCTAGGACTACACAGAGAAACCCTGTTTCAAACAAAACAAAACAAAACAAAACAAAACAGAAAGACTGTCAGTCCATTTTCAGTTGTTCCAACAGAACATGAGACATGATTTGTAAAGTTATTTTGGCCCATGGTCTGGAGGCTAGAAAGCCAACAGTATGTCACAGTGTCTGCTTGGCTTCTGCTCAGGGCCTCTGCAGCAGCTCAAAGCCAAAAGCAGAAGGGAAGCAGTATATGCCAAAGAGACAAAGCATTGGACCTTCATGCTTTACCAGTCACTCTTGAGGGGCTGGAGAGAGGCTCAAGCCTCAGGTTGCTCTTCTAGAGGACCTGGGTTCAGTTCTTAGCACCCAATTGGCAGTGAGCAAACATCTGTATCTCTAGTTCTAGGGGATCTGATGCCTTCTTCTGGCTCCCATGGGCACCAGGCATGTATATGGTGCACAGACACACATGCAGGCAAAACACACATATAAATAAAAAAAAAATAGTAATTTTTAAAGATTTATTTATTTATTATATGTAAGTACACACTGTAGCTGTCTTCAGACACTCCAGAAGAGGGCATCAGATTTCGTTACGGATGGTTGTGAGCCACCATGTGGTTGCTGGGATTTGAACTCGGGACCCTCGGAAGAGCAGTAGGCGCTCTTAACCACTGAGCCATCTCGCCAGCCCCCAAAAATAGTAATTTTTAAAAGTCACTCTCATGGTAATGAACCCAGAGCATCAAAAGATGACTCCTATTCAACAATACCATTTCAGCCTGAGTTATGTCCAGAGCACGGTGAAGGAGGCGGCCCTGCACTGTGAAAACACAGCAGTGTTAGACACAGGCCAAGGCCAAGTACTGACTCTATTCATACAGAGTCTCCAGATTGGCATTTATATAAATAATATGATAATGTGCCCATAGTCCCTGCTTCTCAGAAAGCTAGGGACAGGCGACTACCTGGAAGCTCTAAGTGTGAGGCCATCTAGATACAGCAAGAGAAAGATAAGAGAAAGAAAGAACTATAAGAAAAGGGGGAACAGAAACAAAGAACAAGTAAAAGGCAGATTAGTGGTTCCCTAAGACCAGTTTTATTTTGGAGGTGATAAAAACATTTTACAATTCACTAAGTGAGAGCTGGAACGATGGCTAAGGGTCAAGATCCTTTCTCTTTCGGAAGAATCAAGGTCAGTTCCAGCCTTTGCCAGACAGCTCACAACTACCAGTTCCAGGAGATCTTATTCTATCTTCTGGACTTGTAAGACAACTGTACACAGCAGAACCACATACACACACACACACACACTTTTTAAGTACTTTTAAAATTTCTGTTAAAGTGATAGGTATGCTAAAGTCTATGTATTACAAACTGCACACAATGGTACATACCTCTAATCCCAGCTAACAGTGAAAGCAGGACAATCAGAAGTTCAAAGTCATACTAAGACTACACAGTAAATTCAAGGCCAGCCTCAGACACACAAAACTCTGTCTCAATACGTAAAGGAGTCCTATGTGTCAATAATCTTAAATGAGTATCACAAGGAACTATGGCTTGAATCTGAACTCTCAGAAGATCCTTGAAGAGTGTAGTATTCTAAAACACAGGCATCATTGGAGGGCTGAGAAAAAGGTGTTTTGAACACACATGTATGAGAACCTGAGTTAGAATTCCCAGCACCAGTATTAAGGCCAGAGGGGTGTGACAGCACATCTGTAATCTGAGCACTCAGGATAGAGCAAAGGGATCCCAGGAGAACAAACTGGCTAGCTAGACTGGCCAAATGTGCCAGCTCCAGGTTGAGTTAGAGACTCTTGCTTCAATATATAAGGTGAAGAATGATCAAGGAAGACTTGATATCACATACACCCACAAAGCTGTGCATAAACCTGAACATGCCATGCAAACCATGCCAAGTGAACACATGTCACACACACACACACACACACACACACACACACACACACATGCCACCCCTCTTCCCATTTCCCTGACCAAGTCACTGTACTCTACTATTCCCTTTTCTATTGCTTTCCCAATACCAGAACTTTTTATTTTTATTTTCATGGTTCCCAGTGACAGTTGTCTGCAGTTCAGCAAGAAAATAGTAGTGAATTATTGTAGTGTGTGTGTGTGTGTGTGTGTGTGTGTGTGTGTGCATGTGTGTGTGTGCGTGCGTGTGGTTTAAATGAAAATTTATCATCTAGGCTGATGCTACTATCTCCAAGAATCAAAGACCATCAAACAAAAACCCCCCAAGGCAGGTGTGAGAAGCCATCTTTTGAGTTGTTGGTCAAGGCTGTCCAATAGACTCCCAAGATATTAGAAGCTACTGCCCTTGGTTACACACTCCCACCCCAGGGGTGAAAATTAAGTTGCTACTGCTGAAGACACTATACATGATACAGGGCCCAAAGACCTCTGAGCTGACACTTACCTAAATGCTTCCTACCTGAGGCATAGTACCAGAAGGCATCATGCAAGCTTTCAAAGGTGGGAAGCAACCAACAGTCCTACCCAGTTAGGACACCTATGAACCACAACAATGACCAGAATGGCATCGGATGCCCTGGAACTGGAGTTACAAGCAGTTTAGAGCTGTGATGTGGATGCTAGGCAATGAACCCAGGTCCTCTGAAAGCACAGCAAGTGCTCTCAACCCCTGAGCCGTCACTCTAGCTCCCTATCTCTTTTCATGTCACCCATCTACCCCTTTGTATTTAAGGGTGTTAAACTTATAACAGCCTCTAAGATCTATTTCCTAAATAACAAATGTGGCCATCTGGGCAATTCAGCAATCATCAGAGCCACTATTCATTAATGTGCCATACGTGTAATGAAGTTATGCTCAGACCTGGAACCCTAACAACTATGAAGAAACTAGAGAACCATCAGAGTAACTGTTGACTGGCAATTAATTAACTCAAGTCCAGTTTATCAAAAAGCTGCAAACAGAAGCCACTGTTAACAGCTAATACTGCAATAAGACAGAATTACAGTTAGTTCAAGGATCTTAACTGGCTTTATTATTTTTGTTAATGCAATTGGACAAAATAATAGGTTTCATGGTGGTATTTTCATGTATCCATATAATCTACTTCGATGCAGAGGATTACAAGTAACTTTCATTTTGGTTTGTTATAGGTTGTGATTTCAGTTTTTGTTTTTTTTGAGAAAGAGTCTATGTACCCTTGCCTGGTCTTGAATTCAATGTAGTCCAGACTGGCCCTGACCTTTGAGCAATCATTCAGCCTCGGCCTCCCAAGTGCTGGGATTACAAGTATGTGCCAACTCCAAGTGGCACTGCAGCTAAGACCCAGTGTTTTAGTTATTGTTCTCTTTCTATAATGAGACACCATGACCAAGGATACTTATAAAGAGAAAGCACTTAATTGGGGACTTGCTTTCAGCTTCAAAAGGTCAGTTGATAACCACCATGAAAGAATGGTGGCAGGCAGGCAGGCTGGCTTCTGGAGAAGTGGCTAAGAGCTTACTTAACATCCTGGTCCACAGACAGTAGACAGAGAGAGAATGGGCCTGATGTCCTGCTTTAAACCCTAAAAGCCCACCCCACCCCACCCCCAATGACATACCTCCTCTACAAGGGCATACCTCTTAATCCTTCTGAAGTTTTGGGTTGTTATTGCATTACTTGAGTTATTGGGGTTTTGTTGTTTTTTGTTTTTTTTTCCCTTGTTCCGGTCAACCCCACTCGCTCCGGCCGCCCCCCCCCCCACGTACGGCCCCGCTTGTTCCAGCCAGCCCCACTCGCTCCGATCGGCTCTGCTTTGCTCCGGTTTGGCCCCACTCGTTCTGGCCGTCCCCGTTCGGCCCCACTCGCTCCGGCCCTGCTAGCTCCGGCGTCCCCGCTTGCTCCGGCCGTCCCCGTTTGGCTCCGCTCGCTCCAGACAGCCTGGCTTGCTCCAGTTGGTCTCTCCGGTCCAAGGATTCATTTCTTATTATTCTTCATAAGTACGCTGTAGCTGACTTCAGACNCACCAGAGGAGGGCGTCAGATCTTGTTACGGGTGGTTGTAAGCCACCATGTGGTTGCTGGGATTTGAACTCATCACCTTTGGAAGAGCAGTCGGGTGCTCTAACCCGCTGAGCCATCTCACCAGCCCCTGGGGTTTTGTTTTTAAAGACAGTTTCTTTGTGTATCCCTGGCTGTCATGGAACTAGCTCTGTAGACCAGGCTAGACTAAAACTCACAGGATCACCAGTCTCTGCCTCCCGAGTGCTGGGATTAAAGGCAAGTGCCACCACTGCCCAGCTAATTCTTCTTAAACAGTCCAACTAGTTCCTAGTCCAATTAGGAACCAAAAATTCTAATATATAAGCCTATGGGTCATTCAAATTACCACACCCAGTAATTAATGGGCTTTTAAACTATGGTTCTAAAATTTGGTAACATTTCACTCTACAAGACAGAACACGTGTTTTAATCAGCTAAGCAAAGATTCGTTTTAAATATATTTAAAGGTACAATAAGAAGAAATCTAGGGGCTCAGCCACATGCTTGAGTATCTGAGTCTTCTTCCTAGCACCCATGTGCTTTCTGCATGCACCTTTACTCCAGATGTCTGAGGCTAGCTGACCAGCCAATCTAACCCTGCAAGTTCCAGTTCAATGAAAGACCTGTCTAAAAGAATAAAGTAAGGCTGGCAACACAGGTAAGTAAAAGCACATGCCACCAAACCTAATGACCTGAGTTCCATCTCTGGATCCCATGTGGCGCAAGAACTGTTACAAATTGACTAAGGGGGCCAGGCGTGGTAGCGCACGCCTTTAATCATGGTGGGAAGCTCATGATCACCTATAACATCAGTTCCTGAGAGACTCTATGCCTCTGGCTTCTGTGGACATCAGCACTCAGTATATATATATATATATATATATATATATATATATATATATATATATATATATATATATATCATATACATATATATACTCATACACAGAGAAAGACATACACACACAAACAGATAAAGTAATCGAATGAATTCAAGAAAGCAAATTTATTTCTGAGTACAACTCCTAGTAAATTCTAAGAAGAGCTCTCCAAAGTATACCAGAATAATTTATTCTGACATCCAAAACCCAGAAAAATAGCAGGTTTTGATAAATAAGAGTTGTGATGACTATTAATGTGACTAGGTGGAGAAGCACCTGGAAGAACACACCTCTAGCTGTCTGAGTGTTTTACAAAAAGGACTGAGCACAGAAAGAGGGCCCCTGCTGGTGTAGTACACATAGTTCCTATATGCTAAGAGACACAGGTAAGAATACAGGGAAAAAGGACAGAAGCACCTCAGCCCCTCCCTCCCCGCCTCCCTCTTTCTCCTTTCTCCAGCCTAGCCATCATGTGAGCAAGCATGCCTTCCCTGTTAGGATGGTTTGAACTGAACCAAAATAAATAATCCCTCCCTCCTGCAGGCTGCTTACATCAGGGATTTCTCACACTGAAGCTAAGGCTAACAACATAGAAACATTTCGGTCAACTTTTTTCATAAATTTATTTTATCCATTATCATTAGGGTGAAGGGACTGCATATCTGTATAAATCATAGGATAGCTTTCAGGAATATGTTCTACCTACATGGGTTCTATATGGGTGTGGCTTCTGAACCCCCTCCCCACCCACACACCCCTTTTCTTTTTTGACAGAGTATCACTATGTATCTAAGATCAATTGTGAGGCTCCAGTGACAGGCAGTTTTGCCCACTGAGCCATCTGGTCAGCCTAATGATAACATTCATTCTACAATGGGTTTCCGTGAATTTCTGCAGACTAGGGCATTTCTAAAGCAGAGTAAATAGGGATGGGGTGTAGTAGCTCAATGGTAGACCATGTGTTAGGCATGCCCTCAGCTCAATCCACAGCATTAGAAAAATGAGAAAGGAGCTGGAGAGCGAGTTCAGAAGTTAGGTACGTCCTGCTGTTGAAGAGGACCTCGGCTTGGATCCCAGCGCCTAAATGGCAACTCAAAACCACCTCTAACTCTGGTGCCAGGGGATCTGTTGACTTCTGACTTCCACAGGCACTTGCATGCATGTGGTGCAAAGACTCACACAAGCGCACACCCATACACATAATAAATAAACCTTTTGTAAAAATAAGTAAAGTTGGGTACGGTAGTATTGTATATCCCGGTATAGGGAAGTAAAGGGAAGCAGAAGGAACAGGAGTTGATCCTTTCCCAAATAGTGAATTTGAGGCCACCTTTGTCTACACAAGTATCTCAACTTAAAAAAAAAAAAAAAAAAGGAATAAGAATAAACAGTATCAAATTAATAAAGAATAATTTAAAAAACAAATTATTAAAGGTTCTGGGAGGATTTTGTTGGTTTTCTTTTGAGTTTATTACATGATGCTAGAAAACATAAGAAAGCAAGTCCATATCCAAGGTGCAAGATTAACAAAGAAAATCATATACTTCAAATACCTTCAAGAAAAACAAATCTAGGGAGACTACAATTACTAAAATGTAACTACCAGAATTTACAGTATTGTTTTAAGTAGTTTGAGTCCTGACATTTTTGTTTGTTTGTTTGTTTGTTTGTTGTTGTTTGTTTTTCAAGAAAGGGTTTCTCTGTATAGCCCTGGCTGTCCTGGAACTCACTCTGTAGACCAGGCTGGCCTCAAACTCAGAAATCTGCCCGCCTCTGCCTCCCAAGTGCTGGGATTAAAGGTGTGCACCACCACTGCTAGGCAAGTCCTACATCTTAAGGTACATGGCTCATATTAGAGACTGAAAAAAGGCATTCTTTCAGTCCAGCAAGGCTATTCTACACTACCTGCAGAAGAGAGCCTCCCTGAAGCACACACAGCCTTTCTTATGGGTGCTTTTGAATACCTCCTCTCCTGAAAAGTCAGAGCAAATTCCTTTACACTGTAGTAAAAATAACTAATGCTAATGACCCTGACTAATTCCAGAGGCTTTTCCAGAATTAAATCTACAAGAACCAAAAGTTTAAATTTTTCTGCTGAAAAGAGTCCAAGGCAGGCATGGTGTACATACCTCTAAACCCAGCAATCAAGAAGCAGAAGCAGGGGATCTCTGTGAGTTGGGGGCTATAGTCTACATAGAGTTCCAGTCCAGCCAGGGCAATCTGTCAAAAAAGAAAGGGAGTGGGAATTTAAAAGCAACTGAAAAAGCTTGAAGTCAGCTTTGTTCTGCACTATTCCTTGACTCTGCTTAAGCAAAGCAGCCAAATCTTAATTGTCCTTCCCAAGTAAGGACACATCTACAAGCACTAAATACTGTATATACAAGACCATTTTTAAACTTTCTCCAAAAATGCTTCAGCAAATGAGTTTTACATTCACACTAAGAAACCTACCTAAGTCTTATTTAGCACCAGGAGTGGAGAGGCCAGCACACCAGAAGAAGGCTCAAAGTCATACTCAGCTAGACATGAAGTTCTAGGTATGCCTGGATATATGAGACTAAGGTCTTGAGTTTTTCTTCAAATATTCTTTCATTTAAAAGTATGAAGCTGAAAGGGATGGGTTCTACATAGTAAGTTCTATGCCAGCTTGAGCTATACTATGAGTTCACATCTTAAAAATAAAATTGGGGGGGGGGGGGGGGGGGAGAGAGCTTAGCAGTTACGAGTTACTACTCTTCCAAAGGAACCAAGTGCATTTCTAGCACCCACATCTGGCCATTTACAAGCACCTATAGCTCTAGGAGGTCCTACACTTTTTCTTCTGATCACACATATGTATTATACAATAACACAGGTACCTTCACTCAAATGAATGAAAAATAAATAAGTTTTTAGTACAAAGACAAGGCTGGTGAGATGGCTCAACTGGTAAAGGTGGCTGCCACCAACCTAACAACCTGAATTCCATCTCCAGCACCCACTTGGTGGAAATGACTCCTGAAGTTGTCTGCTGACCTCCTTATACATACTACAGCATTCATGCATGCACACACAAAATACATAAATAACATCCATTTTATAAAAAGAAAGCAAGCTAGAAAAAAGAAAAAGGTGACACAAAGGTACAGCACTTGCCCAAACCACTTCAATCCCCAGCACAAGGAAGAAAGAGAAGAAGAGGAGGAAAAGCAGAAGAGTTTCGAGTGTAAGGACTGTTTGGACAACAGAGTAAGTTCAAGGCTGACCTGAAAAACTTCCAAATAATTTTATTTTATATTTTTATTTTATGTGTACGAGTGTTTCACCTGCATGTATGTATGCGTACCATCTGTGTGCAGTGTCTGCAGAGGCTAAAAGGTACCACATCTCCTGTAACTGAACTCGAAGACAGTGTGCGCTATCATGTAGAGGCTGGGAACCAAACCCAGATCCTCTGTAAGAGCAGCGAGTGCTCTGAACTGCTGGACCAACATTCCAGTCCCTGACTTGGGAGATGTAAGACAACATTTAAAGTCATGGAGCTCGGTAGTAAACGACAAATGCTTATGTCCCACGCACATGGCTCCAGGTCTAATCCCTACAGCTAAAAAATAGCAAGCTGGGGCTGGAGAGATGATGGCTTAGCGGTTAAGAGCACTGACTGCTCTTCCAGAGGTCCTGAGTTCAAATCCCAGCAACCACATGGTGGCCACAACCATCTGTAATGGTATCATATCGGAGGCCCTCTTCTGGTGTGTCTGAAGACAGCTACAGTGTACTCACATACATAAATACATACATAAAATTTCATCTGCATTTATTAAAAAAAAATAGTAAGCTGGGTGTTGCTAGCACAGGCCTTGAATTCCAGCACCCACATAGATCTCTCTGTTGAGGACAGCCTGGTCTACAAAGAGAGTTTCAGGACAACCAAACAAAACAACAACAAAAATCAAAACCTCTAGTTTCTGAAAATATAACAATACACTATGTGGTTAGTGTTGACTGTAGAAAGTCTTCATCACTAAAGAGAAACTCAGAACTGTAGAAGACAGTTTATTTAGTTTTCTCCATTGTCTCACAGTACTGTTAGAATTAATCAAGTTAGGGCCAAACATGGTGGCATGTGGCTTTAATGCCAGCAGAGGCAGCCAGATCTCTGATTCAGGACCAGACTGGTCTATGATAAGTTACAGAGCAGACATAACTACAAAGTGAGATCCTGCTTCAAGTCATCATCATCACCACCACCATCAAGTATTTTTCTTATCTCTTCTTTAGAAGAAGAAAAAGTAAAATTTGGGGCTAGGAAATAACTCCATGGTCAAAACCTTGCCTAGCACTGATAAGGCCTGAAGTTTAATTACCTACACCTGAAAAGGAATACAAAGAAAAAGTCAAGCTTTAAAAAACAGGGAACAGGGCTGGTAAGATGGCTCAGCGGGTAAGAGCACCCGACTGCTCTTCCAAAGGTGATAAGTTCAAATCCCAGCATCCACATGGTGGCTCACAACCATCCGTAACGAGATCTGGCGCCCTCTTCTGGGGTGTCTGAAGACAGCTACAGTGTACTTACATATAATAAATAAAATAAATCTAAAAAAAAAAAACAGGGAACAACTTAAAAGTTAAACAAACAGATTGGTGAAACCCAGTACTGTGCACAATGAATATATGAAAAAATAATAATAATCAGGTCCTCAGGCTTTACATTACTGATCTACTGTAATACTGACTTAAATTATATAAATTTTATATAAATCTGGACTTGAGGTAATTATTATGTAATGATGCTAGTATTATACTACTTTGGAGTAATTTATAGGACATGTGAAAGAACAGAAAATACAGACTATATCACTGATATATCATTAGCAATTTGTAGTTCTCTTAGTAGTCATCCTCCCAAGCTTTCCTAATTTGGCCATTCCTTCTTCTTAGCCATTAAATGAAAGAAGATACATTAAAATTATGAACTTCTGTTTATTCAGCTAACAATCTGCAAATATATTGTAGAGACTAAAATGACTATAAGTCATTGTGTACATGCATACATGAAAACTTTGTATCCCATAGGTGGTAATAAATATAGGTTGGGTAAAATAAATCCCCATGTAATCACAATACTGTTCAACTACAAACCATGACTCGTTCTAAAGGTTAGTCAAGACAAAGCAATTCCTATTTGTTGGAAAAACTGGGCACTGTCCTAAAGTTACAATTGTGTTACAATGTTACATGCTGTGGCCAGTTTCTCCTTGGCTTGAAAGCAGAAGACAGAATAAGGTAATAAGAGCTAAGTGAACTTCTGGCAGGATACTTGTGTTGTTTTTCTCTTCTACTTGACATGTACATATCTAGTGTCACCATGCTGTGCCCCACAACCCAGGAGCTGGAAAATAAAGCTCAGGGTGGGTGCTCTACTACTGAGCTACATTCCCAGCTCTTGCTCTGTTAACACAGGGCCTGATTGTCTAGCCCAGGTCAGCCTTGAAATAAATACCAATCCTCCTTCCTTCATGTCCACTGCTGGAATTGCAGTATGAATATCTATGCAGACTGACATGTTTCTTAGTCTTTCAAGATTACAGAGAAAGCAAACTGTTAGCATAAGCTACCAAATGATACTGCCGCTGTTCTTTGTTATAGAAGCAATGGTGGCTCTATTGATCAGAACCGTCCTCCTGAGTGGATTTCCTGAGTTAGCTACCTAACAATGTTACCTATTCCAAAAGAGCTCCAGGTTCTGAAATAAGGGCTGACCAACTGTGAGCCTATAAACCACAGGCTCACATTACCTGGAGAATTCTGAATCTCCTCTGTATCAATTATACACGATCATGTCCATTCCTGTTCGCAGATTATCTCCAAATTCTTTTCTTAATTATTTTTAAGTGTATGGTATTTTGCCTGAATGTATGTCTGTACACCCATGGGAACCAGAGAAAGCATTGGATTCCCATGGTTGTGAGACATCAGGTGGGAGCTGAGAGTGAAACCTCATCCTATGGAAGGTCGGCTCTTTAACTGTTGAGCCATCTCTCCGCTTCTCGAAGTTTTTAAAAGGCTCTGGGAACTGAAGAGCTGGTTCAGTGGTTAAGATCTTTTGCTGCTGCTCTTGCAAAGGACTAGAGCTAAGCCCCACACCCCTGTTAGGTAGGTAGCTCACCACCACTTGTAACTCCAGCTCCAGAAGATCAAATGTCCTCAAGGCACCCACCAGCACCTGCACTAACAACTTACACAGAGACACATAATTTTAAAATAACAAACACTACTGAGCGGTGGTGAACACGCCTTTAATCCCAGCACTCAGGAGGCAAAGGTAGGCAGACCTCTTATTTCAAGACCAGCCTGGTCTACAAAGTGATTTCCAGGACAGCCAGGGCAACACTGAGAAACAGAAAGAGAGAGAGAGATGGAGACAGACACAGAGACACAGAGAAACACAAGGGATTGGAGAAACATCTTAGGGGTTAAGAGCATTGCTGTTCTTCCAGAACACCTGGGTTCAACTCCCAGCACCAACATGTCAGCTCATAGCTGTCTGTAACTCCTGTTCAGACACCCTCTTCTGTCCTCTGTGGGCACCTGACACACTTGTGATGCACAGGCATACACACACACACACACACACACACACACACTCATACACATAAAACACAACAATTAAATACTTAAAAAGAATACTATACGAAATAAATCCTCCCACTCTATCCCCAAATTAAACTGTCAATACTGGGAGGTTGTGAAAGACTTAGAAATTGTAAGGAATTTCTCTCTTTCTGACTCTGGAAAGGCGATACCCCAAATCACTTATGAGAACCGGTCTTGATGCAAATTGCAAGAGGACTTTATTTATCAGCTAGCTGAGGACGAGCTCCTTTCACCCTGAGGGGCTGGGGAGCTCGACCAGGAGCAGCAACAGTAGGGGGCTTTTAAGGAAA
>LR753356.1:565803-606034 GCA_902729485.2 Mus minutoides | reverse complement strand
TAGCCTTGCTGAAGGAACAAAGAGAGGGAGTGAGCTGTCCTTGGAGTTATCTCTGGGTCTCTGACACAGACAGTCAGGCTAGGTCTTCTTGCTAACAAAGAGCTTCTCACTGGCTGCATTCTCAGAGATTGGGAAACAGGCCTTGGGGGAGCATTCAAAGGCTGTACATTTCAGGGGGAAACACTTTGGGGTCTTTCAGTTGAAGCAGGAAAATCTTGAATTTAAGGCCCACATGTGTTATATAGCCAGAACCTCTCTCAAAAAATAGGACCTGAATGGGGTTGGAGAAAAAGGCTCTGGCTGAGAGCACACACTGCTGCTCTGAAGGATCTGAGTTCAATTCCCAACACCCACAGTTCATAACCACCTGTAACCCCAGCTCCAGGGGATCCAACACCTCTAGCCTCTGCAGGCACTTGAACTCACATGAACACAATTAAAAATTAAAATAGCGCCAGGTGTGGTGGCGCACGCCTTTAATCCCAGCACTCGGGAGGCAGAGGCAGGCGGATTTCTGAGTTCAAGGCCAGCCTGGTCTACAAAGTGAGTTCCAGGATAGCCAGAGCTACACAGAGAAACCCTGTCTCGGGGGAAAAAAAAAAATTAAAATAGTTTTTAAAGGAGCCTAACTAAATAAAATCACATTTAAAAAAATAAAATGTTCTGGACCCAAACACCTACGAAGCCAAAACTCTAGTAATCAGTTTGAAAATGCCAATGCAATTGAGCATACATTCTGGGGGGAGGAGCTCACAAAGTTTCTGCTGAGCAAACATGAGCTCTTCTGATTCTCATCTCATCCCAGCTAGAGAACAGCAATGGTCTCGTTTGCACAAGGCTTATGCTACCGTTTCTCAACCAGTCCAAAAGGGCAGTCTCATACACTGCAAGCTGGTCAGGATGTGTCAATATTTTGAGTTTCCTCATCAACTCTTTCTCAATTTCTGGCCACAAACTGGTGACTTCATCAGATGACTGCCAACACAGGCTTACATAAAGAAATGGACCAGTCTACCCTTCTAAACGTTAGCAAGCATTAGCTACCCAAGTATCAGAAGTAGATTTTGAAGTGTAACTGATTCTAAAATGCAAACTGAATATGAGGTAGTTCAGAACAATCATTCTACAGTGAAAGGTGCCTGGGACCAACTTCATTTTTACCGCACCACAAAATGAGTTTTTTCATTATCCTCTTTAAATCTTTTGAACTGTTTTGGATAGCCAGTGGCTGGCTGGCTGGCTGGCTGGCTGGTTAGTTGACTGATCTTGAGTTTCACTGTGTAGGTCAGGCTGGTCTTGAACTTGTGATCCTTCTATCTCAGAGTCTGACTGCTGAGACCGGTTGCCAACGGTACAGCCAAAACTGTGGCTTTCTTTGAACTGTTTTTAAACTCAGCTTTTCTTTTCATCTCCAAATCAGTAACTGCTTCTTCATTTACGTAGTAGCTAATAATTTTTAAATGAACAATCATTTACAAAGTCGAACATTAGCACATATACCTAAATAGACAATGTGCAAAGTCTGATACCCACAATAAGAAGCTAAAGTGACAGTCTGGGGAGAAGGGGAGCAGCAAAAGCCAATGTTATCTCACTCAGGCTCACCAGATGGAAACACTAATGACTTCATTTCACATTAAAATCAGACATTTTTGTGGCAAACACAACTAGTAGTTTTAAAAACTAGTCTTTTGCAGAATGGTAATGCACACCTTTAGTCCCAGCACTCAGGAGGCAAAGGCAAGCGGATCTCTGAGTTCAAAGTCTGTTATACACTGCAAGATTTAAGCCAGCAAGGGATTCACAGTGAGATTCTATTTCTAAATAAATAAATAAGTGAATGAATGAAAAAGTAACCGTTCTCATACCAGCAAGACAGATTCACAGGTAAAGGAACTTGCTGCCAAGCCTGACTACCCAAGTTCAATCCCCAGGTTCAACATCAATAAATAAGAAAACTGACTCCTAAAAGTTCCCTATACAATAATTTTTTTAAAATTGTTTAGCCTTTCCCATTGCAAATGCTATCATATTACACCTGTAATCCTAGAACTTAGAAAGTTGAGGCAAGAGGAACAAGAGCTCAAAAATGAGAGTTTGAAGCCAGCCTCTGCTACTTAGCCAGAACTTTATATCAATTTAAAGGAAAATGGAAGCAACTGTAATGGTTTGGATATGAAGTATGCTTCCATCTCGGCTGAAAGGCTCTTACAGTGAGGTTTAGTTCTCAGCTAGTGGTGTGCTCTTGGGAAATTCTGAAAATTTTAGGGAGTAGGTCACCAAGAGCATGTTCTCAGGGACTCTAGCTTGTCCCCAGGCCCCTATTTCTGCTTCCTGCTTACCACGAGGCAAGTAGCCTCCACCACACGTTCCCACCACCATGATATTCTTCCTCATCACACTGTACAGCATCAACAGAACGATGATGGAAAACATGGGAAATCCCAACACTCCAAAGATGACAACTTCAACCACAAAAGATCTCGTCTCAAAAAATCCACACGTAAGCTTAGTGTTGGTGGGCATGATAACACAATACCTGGAATCCCAGCACTCAGGAGACTAAGGCAGAAAGATAAATATGGATTCAGGGCCATCCTGTGATTACAATTCTAAAACACTCTCATTGCCTGCTGCTTTCCATTCTTTAACCAAAAATGTAAATACAGCTAAATCTCGAAGGTTTGCAAATTCTAAAATAGCTCCTTTAGAACCTGGTCTAAAAATAAAACTGTGTCAAGTGTTTTTCAAAATATACTATGTACACTGACTGAAATGAAATGCCAATTAACACACTGAGCAATTAAAAAAAGAAAATTCAAGCCGGGCGTGGTAGCACACACCTTTAATCCCAGCACTCGGGAGGCAGAGGCAGGCGGATTTCTGAGTTCGAGGCCAGCCTGGTCTACAAAGTGAGCTCCAGGACAGCCAGGGCTACACAGAGAAACCCTGTCTCGAAAAATAAAAAAAAAAATAAAAGAAAAAGAAAATTCAATAGCCTGCACCAAGCTAAATAAATAACAAAGAAATACCATCCACTTGAAATTTCCTTCAGTTAAACTGAGATTCTCAGAACAATTTCAGAACCGAGCATCTGAAATGGCTAAATGTTCTAGCACACACCTGTAATCCCAAATCTCAAGATAACTGAAACAGAAGCATCACAAATTTGAGGCTAGCCTTGTCTACATATATATATTTAATAAAGCATGCATTGTTTTATTTTATGTATACGGGTGTTTGTCCTGCATATATGTCTATGTATCATGTGGTTCCTTGTGTCCCATGAGGACAGAAGATGGTGCCAGACCTTCTGGAACTGGAGTTATATACAGACAGTTGTAAACCCCCATGTGGGTGCTTAGTCACCCAAACCCAGGTCCTCTGCAAAACCAACAAGAACTCTTAACTACTGAACCATCTCTCCAGCTCTGAGACTATGTACTTAAAAAAACAACGATTGGACTGGAACAATGGCCCATCAATGCTCTTGCAGAAAATCTGCTTCAGGTTCCAGAACCCACACAGCTCACAGCCACCTGTAATTCCAACTCTAGAGGATCTGATGCCCTCTTCCGACCTCCACTAACACTACAGACACTGGTGCATATACACTCAAGAACACAAGCATACACACATGTACAATAAAAGTAAAATAAATACCTAAATAAATAACATAAAATAAAATAAAAACAATCACCACAACAAAAACCACTAACGGGCTGAGATGGCTCAGCAATTAAAAGATGATCTTCCAGTTAAAAGACCTGGGTTCAGTTTCCAGTATCCACCCGCATGCTAGCTCACAACTGTCTGTGACCTCAGTTCCAGAGGATGATGCCCGCTTCTAACCTCCAAGGCAACAGGCACAAGTGTGGTTCTCAGACATATGTGCAGGCAAAATATCCATACATGGATAATTAAAATTTTAAAAACTAAAAATCACTAAGAACTACACAAATAATCCTGGGAGCAAAGAAGTAACAAAATGATTCAGACATTACAAAACTTAAGTGTCAATTTTAATGAGTAACTAAAGACTTTTTACTCACATCTTTAAAGGCCAAAATAAAACAATCTGACATTACTATCCTAGGATTGCAGACAAGAGTTTAAACCTACCCCATAACAGTAGAATCTTAACATAAATATTTAGTGTATATTTTGAACCTGCTGGATGAACAATTAGCAAGTTCACCCATCCATGTGTACACATATCAAAGGAAAAAAACTCAACAACCTCCTAAAGAAGCTACACTTTTAATCCCAACAGTTGGGAAGCAGAGGCAGGGAGATCTCTGTGAGTTCAAGGCTAACCTGGTCTACGTAGTGAGTTCCAGGTCATCCGAGGACTACACAGTGAGATCCAGGAAAAAAAAGATAGAAAATAAAAGAAAAAAAAAAAAAATCAAGAAGAAAAAAAAAAACATTTCTGATTTTTCAAAAGTGGGAGACCCTGATTTTTTATGGTCTACTTACAACTTTAGAAAAATAACACCACAAAATTTTAAGTTGAAGCTTGATTTTTATGGTTTCATAAACCCCCTCACTGTTACATTTGTTCACTGTCTTGCAGAGACAATATTTAAATTCTGATCTGCAAGTCAACATTAAGACATGCTGTTTAGTTAACAAGCTCCTCCCAAGATCAGGCTCATTACTGGTAAACCTAACAGGCAAAGCAAAGCATTCTTTCACGTTCTTAGGGAGCAGGTGAGTAACAACGTTTTGTCTGAATTTTAACATTAAATCATCAAACATTCATTAATAGACTTCCTAAAAGAGCAATTTGAAGTTAGTCAATGTATTTCCATTAAAAAATACTTAGTCCTTCTGCAAATATCAAATTAACTTCCAAAAACTGTCATGTAGTTTAATCATCAGAGCAAAATTGACTTGAAGCCAAAAGCAACTGGGTTCAGAGCAGTTGTAATTCAGTATCATTGTTAATTTTTGGATACTTTTTGTCATAAGTAAAAGGTTCTCAGTCTTTTTACCACTGGGCCAAATCCCTTAAGATGCATTCAAAAGCCTTTCAGTCAAGCCCTCTACTTCACAGGCACCCAAGGTCTTTTCAACTATTGACAAGACCTTAACAAAGCTGCCTGATCCCACTTCAGGGCACAATCACAGCCTTGCAGACCTGAAGATAAGCGTTCAGAACAGAAACACCAGCAGGTCAAATGTTGCTGCTGGATTTTTAAACAGCTTACTTAGCCCTTGAAGTGATAAGAGTAAAACCAAATGAAAAGAACCTCAGTGGTTTTCAGTGGTTCACAGCACCAAAGATTTGGAAACTGCCTCTCATGTCTCTTCACTTCTAAACAGCCACTTCAGCATAAGCCTTAATCGAAGTAGCTATTTTAGAAGAAGAATGTTCACAGGGCTGGAGACTTCTTAACAAAGCTGCAACCTGGGGACTCAGACCAAAGAGGAGAGTCTACTACATAAATAGGGTTAATTAAAAATACTTTCATGCTACACTTTTTCAGGTGCTTTCTATAATCTGCCAATTTCTGTATGTTTGGAAAATGTGTTAACCTTAGAAATAGCTACAAGAATATCTCCATATAGGAACCAGTGAACATGCACTAAACATTTTCTATCAATTACCAAAACTGGTTAGCAAGATTTAACAAGGTAAACTTTGTTCACTACCATAGCGGGAAGGGAGCAAAGCAGTAACCCGCAAGAACTAAACATTCACAACATGAAGTTAATTAATAAATGAACTAGTTCATCACTATCCATCACACAGACCCTTCACAAGCTATCAATTTTCCTTTTGGACCCTGACGTCTTACTGTCTTCCTGCACCCCACATTTACTAGCTGCTCCCCCAAATCATCCCAACTCCCGCAGGCTATGCCTCTGTGCCTTGGTGCCAGCTGTTCCCTCCGCTGACAATGTCCTGCCTCACCTGGCGGAACAGTCCTTCAATCTCCGCGCAGAAGCAAGCAGGAACCTCAGGGCTTCTTGACTCTGCACCTAACTGTTCTAAATCCCAAGAACACTTGGGAAAACAAGCCTTACAGGAGCTGAGTCTCCACCGACCCCACAGGACGCAATGCAGGCATCCAGACGTGCCCTGAATTCATTTCCCACTTCTATACACAGACCTGGCCCATTCCCCAGGACCCGGTTACGTCTCAACCCGGAAAGAAGAGATTCGACTGTCCCTCCTAACAAAGAATGAAAACCAGAGGCACACCCTGGGCCCTGGAGAGAGAACAATGAATGAACACGGTCACCTCGCCTCCCGTGGTGTCCCAACTCTGCATCCATCCACTGGCTCTGCAGAGCCTGGGAGGTTGTCGCTTCACACAAAAGGCAGCCTGGCTCCCGATCGCGAGCATCCCGGGCCACACATTTGGAAGCCCCAGGCGAGGTCGCACGCCTTTGAGGAGGGACACTGACCGGTTTCTCTCGCTGCCTTCCCTGATTCCTCTTGTCTTCCCTAAAAGGGTGTCACTTAAGCGAAGCAGCCCAAGAGGAGGTGCAAGGCCGGGCTCCCCCCACTTCTGCAGCCCGAGAGAAAAAAAGAACGAGCCCATCCCAGTGACAACACAGACACTGCGCAGCTCTGGGAGGATTTTTTTCCCCCACTGCCAAAATATGAGGAATGCTCGCTGGGCACCGGAGTGGCGCTGGCACCTTTCCGAGAAACACTGGGAAATCTGAGCAGGGGTGTGGAAACTGGCTCGCCGGCCATGACACCCGGCCCGCGCCCGGCCCGCCACCAGGATGACAGCGGCCTGGCCAACCCTGCGCCCCACGGTCGCACCGTCAGCCCTGTGGCCTACCTGAGGGAGCCGGGCAGTGCCGGGTCCCGTCGTGCAGCGGCAACGGTGGTTAAGAGAACGGGTTGCGGTCACATTCGGCGTGTCCCCAGCCCGGGGGACGGGGCCCCGGGGAGGCCCCGCATCGCTGCACTAGCGCCCCGCGCCTCAGGGCACGCGCCCCAAAGCTCGGCCAGCTGGCCCGTCCGAGGACCTGCGGAGAACAGCAGAGGAACCTTCCCGCCTCAAGCCCGCTCGGCTCTAACTCCCGCCATCCAAGATGGCGGCACCAGCACCCGCGATGAAGACGCTCTCAGGCTGTCCCCGGCGAGCTAGCCCTGCGCTCGACACTCGTCTCCACGACCTGCGGCGCCGCCGGGCTCACTGCCTCTGCGCGAGCTCCTGGGCTCGGCCGGCCGCTTCAAACTTGGCTCGGGGATCTATCGCTCGGGCCTGGAATGTGGCCCCGCCTCCGGGGGCGTGGCTTCGCGGTCCCGCGGCCGCCATTTCGGGGTTGAGACTCCGTGGTGGCGGAGCGACTGCCTCTGTTCGGGGGTCAGCGGTATTGGGCCGCAGTCGCGGTCCGGCCACCCGCGAGGCCCTCGGCAGGCCAGACGCGCCTGGTGACACACGGCACAAGGCTCCAGCTCTGGTGCTTCCTCTCCGAAGTTGACATCCGTGGAGAATGGCGGCCTAGGGGTTTTGTGGGAAAGCCCTCATACTATCTGAAACCTCAGGTTCCTCAATTGTAATGCGAGGGTTCGCTGTAGTACACCAGGTTGACCAAAAACTAAAAATAATGGTGTTGCACACCTGTAATGCCAGCGCTTGGAAAGTGAGGGCAAGAGGGTCGGGAGTTCACGGTCATATGAGCTTCATGAGACCCTGTCTCAGAAAAAAGGAAAAAAACGGATAGAAAATTAAAATTGAGCCGGACGTGGTGGTGACGCACGCCTTTAGTCCCAGCACTTGTGAGGCAGAGGCAGGCAGATTTCCGAGCTCGAGGCCAGCCTGGTCTACAGAGTGAGTTCCAGGACAGCCAGGGCTACACAGAGAAACCCTGTCTCGAAAAAACAAAAAAACGAAAATTAAAATTGATATGGCCCACGGTAAACTGAAGCCTGTTTTGCGTCTTCGTACAGCCCCAGTGAGACACCTGGAGTGCAATGTGTATTGTCAATTGTGCTCTCCCCCTCCCTTTGAAATAGGTTCTTTGTTTGTTTTTTGTTTTTCGAGATAGGGTTTCTCTCTGTGGCCCTGGCTGTCCTGGAACTCACTCTGTAGACCGGGCTAGCCTCGAACTCAGAAATCCACCTGCCTCTGCCTCCTGAGTGCTGGGATTAAAGGAGTGCGCCAGATTCCCTCTTAATTTGAGGCTGGCCTCAGACTCCGATTCTCCTACCTCTGTGTAAGTATTTTCAAAGTAGCCACTTGGGGACCCGCAAGGTGACTCAGAGAGTAAAAAGTTTGCAGAGTAAAACCTAATGGTCTCCTGATGGAGGAGAGAACAGACTCCTGAAAGTTATCCTCTGACCTTGATTCGAACCCAGTGTTACGTGCACAACCTGCAACCGCATTTACAAATACACAGACTTTTTTTTTTTTAAGTAACCATTTATAAGTAAACATCTCTTGGCATTTAGTACATTCACAGGATTGTGTAACCACAACTTTAGTTCCAAAACATTTCCATTACTCTGAAATAAAATTACCCACTAAGCAGTTTCTCACTAGCTCCTACCCCCAGCAACCACCAATACTCATTTTGCTACTACAGACTTGATTTCTAGATGATCTTGTGTGCATGGATATTTATAAAGTATGGGGCCTGTACTGGCTACTTTTTGTGTCAACTTGACATAGCTGGGTTATCACAGAGAAAGGAGCTTCAGTTGGGGAAATGCCTCAATGAGATCTAGCTGTGAGGCATTTTTCTCAATTAGTGATCAAGGGCCCCTTGTGGGTGGGACCATCTCTGGGCTGGCAGTCTTGGGTTCTATAAGAGAGCAGGCTGAGCAAGCCAGTAAAGAACATCCCTCCATGGCTTCTGCACCAGCTCCTGCTTTCTGACCTGCTTGAGTTCCAGTCCTGACTTCCTTGGTGATGAACAGCTGTATGGAAGTGTAAGCTGAATAAACCCTTTCCTCCCCAACGTGCTTCTTGGTCATGTTTGTCCAGGAATAGAAACCCTGACTAAGACAGGGCCTTTTATGATTTAAGTCTTTTCACTTAGCCTGTTTCCAAGTTCATCTGTAACACATGTGTGCTAATACTTCCCTCCTCTTTAGAGCTAAACTATTTCATCAGAAGTTTACACCAGATTTTCTGTCTAGGGTGACTATGGAAATTTAGGTTCTTTCCATCTTTTGGCTTTTGTATTGGTTACTTTTCTGGTTTCTGTGACAAAATAATGGACAAGTACAGGGTTAAAAAAAAAAGCAAGGGGGAGGGGGGAGGGGGGAGGAGGTAGGCCCAAAGGGCAGTGGTTAGAGCAATGGCTGCTCTTGCAGAGGACTAAGGTTCAATCCTCAACACCCACATGGTAGTCACAACCACCCATAACTCCACTTGCAGAGGATCAAATGCCCTTTCCTGATCTCTTTGTGTACCAGACACATGGCACACAGATACACATACAGGCAAAATGTTCATACACCTAAATAGATTAAATCATAATAAAAGAAAGGGCTTCTGATTTTGGCTGACAGTTGAAGGACACAGTCCATCATGGTGGGAAAGCCATGATGGCAGGAGATGGAGGCTGATGGTTGTGTCTACCCACAGTCAGGACAGAGACACAGGTCTTAGCTCACTGCTCCTTTGTGTTCCCTTTTCTTGTCTGAGACCCTCTGCCCATGGATTAGTGTCACTTTTAGAATGGGTCTTCTGATATCAGTTAACCCAATCTAGAAGCTCCCTCAAAGACACGCCCAGAAGTGTGTCTCCTAGGTGATGTTACAGCAGTGGTTCTCAACATTCCAAAAGCTGTGACCCTTTAAAACAGTTCATGTTGTGGTGACCACCAACCATAAAATTAGATTCATTGCTATCTCATATCTGTAATTTTGCTACTGTTATGAATGGTTGTGTAAATATCTGTGGGTTTTTTTTTTAATGATCTTAGATTGCCCCTGTGAAAGAGAAGGGGTTGAGAGCCCCTGGAGCCTGTTAAATTGGCAGTCAGTATTCATCATTCCCCTGAATGGTGGGAGTAGAGTGAGTGTTGCATGTGCTTGCCTTGCTTGTGTTCTTTTTTTTTTTTTTTTTTTTTTTTTTTTTTTTTTTTTTTTTTTTTTTTTGGTTTGGTTTTGACTTAATTTTTGAGACAAGCTCTCACTCTATAGTCCTGACAGGCCTGAAAGTCACCATGAAAACCAAGCCGACCTGAAACTCAAGAGATTTGTCAGCCCCTGCTTCTGGAGTGCTGGAATTAAAGGTGTGCTCCTGGCTAAGTGCTTGTTCTGTCTAAGGCTTATTTTTAACTGTGTGTATATGGTGAGAGGGGTGGCATGTGAGTGACAGTGCAGGTGTCTATGGATCTAGAAGAGTGTGTTGAATCCCTTGGAGCCAGATTTACAGGTGGTGTGAGCCACCCAGTTTGAGCTGTGTCTGTGGGTGCTAGGAATAGAACTCAGTTCCTCCACAGGAGAAGCACATGCCCTTAGCCACTGAACCATCTCTCTAGATCCCCATTTTTCATTTTCTGGAGTATATATCTAAGAGTGGGATTTGGGGAAACATTTTACATCCTGCTGGATTGCATGTCCCCCACCTTGGAGACCTAGTTTGTTGGTAGGCATGCTAGAGTTAATTATGTAAAGCTTGCAAGAGGAGCTGGGCAATGTGGAGGCGGGGACTGATAAATTGTCTGAAAAATGAATATGTGGTATTGGATCAGAAAGGGAAAAATGGAGATGTTTCAAAAGAAGCAGGGGAGAGGGAAGGCTAAAGCCAGCTTTGATGGTATTAGAACATTCTTCAGTTCAGAAGTGGCAATGTTGATGTTTTTAGATGTGAAAATTGATAAGTATACCTTGCTCTTTTTTTATTTTAGCTCAATAAAATTTCTTTTAGAAGACACTGCAGAAGCTGGGCGTGGTGGCGCACGCCTTTAATCCCAGCACTCGGGAGGCAGAGGCAGGCGGATTTCTGAGTTCGAGGCCAGCCTGGTCTACAAAGTGAGTGCCAGGACAGCCAGGGCTATACAGAGAAACCCTGTCTCAAAAAAAAAAAAAAGAAGACACTGCAACCGTTAAGCCTTAGAAGTATTTTTAAGGTACTGGAGACCCTGCTCATCAGGTAAAGAGCTTTTTCTGTTCTTGTAGAGGACCTGGCCTTTCCCTGTACCAACATGATATCTCAGAAACATCCATAACTTCACTTCCAGAGGAGCCAATACACTCTTCTGATCTCTTCAGGCACCATACAGATAAAATATATGAGTACACTGTCATTGTCTTCAGACACACCTGAAGAGGGCATCAGATCCCATTACAGATGGTTGTGAGCCACCATGTGGTTGCTGGGAATTGAACTCAGGACCTCTGGAAGAGCAGTCAGGGCTCTTAACCACTGAGGTCTCTCTCCAGCACCTAAAGAGTTACTTTTGAGATGAAAGAAACAAGATAAATAGTATCTGTTATTTATGGAATCTTCTCATTTTTCATGCACATTTCCAGACTCTCTAACACAGAGCCAATGAAAGGCCGGTCCTCAGTTGAGAATCCTTCAGAGACTATAAAGATCAACACAAGGGCACAAAGACGGTAAAGGGTGGAGCAGAGAGTCGGACCCATCATTTCTCCTTGCTTAATTCATTAAAGATCTGAGGAAAGTCAAGCTGGGATGGTGCGTGCCTATAGTCTCAACGCTTGGGAAGCTGAGGTAGGAGGACCAGCCTGGGTTACATAGAGAAAACCCCATCTTAAATATGTATGTAGTGCCAAGTGTATACCCTGCCAGGCCCTGTGTTAGCCAGGTGAGTGGGAAGGCACCAGAGGAGCTCATAACAACCAGCAAGCCAAAGTCCCACAAAGGGACTAATGCAGATGAGCATCAAACAACCAACCATGTATCTGAGACCAAAGTTAGTGAAGAAGATGGGAATGGAAAGAGGGGAAGAGGGTACACACTGAAATTCAGGACAGATAGCCTCCCTTAGATGATGGTTAAGCTAGGCACTAAGGATAAGAGAGGCCATTGTAAGCAGCTGAAAGGACACATACAAGGACAATGATGTGAGACAGGAGAAAGGTAAGCATGTTGACAGCAAAGAGCCAGGAGGAGATGAGGCCAGCAAGGTGAGGACAGAAGGCAGAGTCATAACCAGTCTGACACCCACGCCCTGGCCCTTCCTTGCCATCTTGCCTCTCCAGTAAGGTTAATTTTAGTCACAGATGAATTTGGAGTGTGGGCCCTGCCTGGGCTGGGTGCTAGGAGAGAGACAGCCATGTAAATAAACAGTTACCCCACCAGGTGAGTGGGAGGGCACCAGAGGAGGAAGGGAGGCATGGCCTCTGCTACAGTAGCTCAGGAAAGCCTCCACAGGGGTGGGGCTCAGCAAAGGATGAATTGGAATTTTCCAGAAAGACAGGAGGCCGAGCTGAACAATGAAGACCATAGAGTATGGCTGACTAGATGATGTACTGGGGAGCAGCACCCCGTCATCCCATGGAAGATTGCCTCCTGGAGCAGGGAGTAAAAAAAAGCAAAGCAGAAGTTTGGAGGGGCAGATATCTGACCCAGCACCCAGTCCCCTCAGGCCCAGTATGTGCAACACACAGTGCATGGTGTCAATTTGAAGTCACTTGGGAGAACAGAGCTCCAGCACACAGCATAGAAGCAGCCTGGTCCTTTGTGAAGTAGTCACCTACTGTCTCTGGACTGGGTAAAATGGTCACAAGCATACCCAGTATCAAAACGAGAAAACAAAGATACCAACTCTCTAATGAAGTTGCTAAGTTCCAAAGGGGCAGGAACTATGGCTGCAACCATCTTTGAAAAATAGAGGAAGCATACATATGAGGGGAATTTTCAAAGAAATCTTTTAATTATCTTGGAAAAGGCATCATGGGCTAGAGAGATGGCTCAGTGGTTAAGAGCACTGACTGCTCTTCCAGAGGTCCTGAGTTCAATTCCCAGCAACCACATGGTGGCTCACAACTGTTTGTAATGGGAATCCAATGCCCTCTTCTGGTGAGTCTGAAGACAGTGTACTCATATACATAAATAATAAATCCTTTAAAAAAAAAATCACAAGAGGCTAAAAAGATGGCTCCTCTGATAAGAGCCCTTGCTGCTCTTCCAGAGAACCTAGATTTGATTCTAACACCAATATGGAAGCTGACAACCCCTTGTAACTCCAGTTCCAGAGGATGTGATGCCCTCTTACCTCTGTAGACACTGCGTGAAAGTGCACATACATGCACATATAAATAAACATAACCTCTAAACAAAGTTGTTGTTTTTTTGAGACAGGGTTTCTCTGTGTAGCCCTGGCTGCCCTGGAACTCACTTTGTAGACCAGGCTGGCCTCGAACTCAGAAATCCGCCTGCCTCTGCCTCCCGAGTGCTGGGATTAAAGGCGTGTGCCACCACGCCCGGCTCTAAACAAAGTTTTTAAAAGCATCACAAATTACCCTTAGATTACAAGGGAGGATTGTGAATTTAAAGGTATTCCTTTGCTAAGTATTAAATGATGAGTGCATCGTCCGTGGACTGAAGGCAGAGCTAGGGGTTGTACTGAATTCAGTATGCATGAGCACAAAGAAAGTAAAAACCAAAAACAAAGCACATTATCATCATCATCATCATTTTATACCCACTACTTACAATTTTTAAAGTATACAAGGTTTTTTTTTTTTTTTTTAAGGAAAAAGGGCTAGAAAGATGGCTCAGAGGTTAAGAGCACTGAGTCTTCCAGAAGTCCTGAGTTCAATTCCCAGCAACCACGTGGTGGCTCACAACTATCTGTAAAGGGATTTAGGGGGTTTTTTTGTTTTTTTTTTTTTGAGACAGGGTTTCTCTTTATAGTCCTGGCTGCCCTGGAACTCACTTTGTAGACCAGGCTGGCCTCGAACTCAGAAATCCGCCTGCCTCTGCCTCCGGAGTGCTGGGATTAAAGGTGTGTGCCACCACGCCCGGCTGTAATGGGACTTAGAATCTGTGGGGAATCTCCATGTGTCAGAAGAATCCACCAACTTGTTTTTTGTTTTGTTTTGTTTTGAAAGATTTATTTATTATATGTAAGTACACTGTAGCTGTCCTCAGACACTCCAAAAGAGGGCATCAGATTTCATTACGGATGGTTGTGAGACACCATGTAGTTGCTGGGATCTGAACTCAGGACCTTCAAGAGCAGTCAGCTCTCTTAACCACTGAGCCATCTCGCCAGCCCCCCCTGTAATGGGATTTGATGCGCTCTTCTGTTGTGTTTGAAGACAGCAATGGTGTACTCAAAAAGATGAATAAATCTTTAATAAAATAAGGAAAAAAGAAAAAGGAAATGTCTTAGACCTCTCTTAGCACTAGAATGAGTAGCACTGAGTATACAGTTGGTCCCTAATGTACACTTTTTTTTATTATTGAGAAGTGCTAACAGAACAAAGCTTATTGGATAACTAAACCCTTGGATGACAAAAACCTTCCTTTCAAGTTAGTTCATTGGTATTGTTATCCAGCATCTACATCTAAAATGGTCCCACTCCAGTTGACTGCTCCTGTGCAGGGACAAAAGCCAGAGAATCAAAGCCAAAGACACACTGGTGTTGATGTTTGCTGAAATTGCACAGCCTTTGGGAGTTAGAGGTGGAGGGTTTTTTTGAGACAAGGTCCCATGCAATCCAGGCTGACCACCAGCTGTGGCCTTGAATGGTCAATCCTTCCTCTACTTTGCAGGTTCTGGGACTGCAGGCAATGTACCAGCACACTGGTTTTCTTTTGTAAAAATGTATTTATGTTTTATGTATACAAGTATGTACCTGCACAATGTGAATCCCTGGTGCCCAAGGAGGTCAGAAAATGGTGTTGGATCCCCTGGAACTAGTTTACTAAACAGTGTGAGCTGCTATGCAGGTTCTGGGAATGGAACCTGGCCCTCTGGAAGAGCTCTTTAACCCTGAGCCAACTCTCTTCAGCTCAGCCCTTTTTGCTTAGACTTTGTTTTGCTTTATGGGTGTGGTAGGGTTGTTTCTCTCTACAACCTAGACTGGTGAAGAACTTGTATTCATCCACCTGCCTCAGCCTCCCAAGGGCTGAAGTTACAAGCATGCACCACTACACTCAGCTTCATACTGCTCTCCATTATCTAGAACCAGGTTATCTTAGGGTTTTACTGCTGTGAACAGACACCATGACCAAGTTACAAGCATGCACCACTACACTCAGCTTCATACTGCTCTCCATTATCTAGAACCAGGTTATCTTAGGGTTTTACTGCTGTGAACAGACACCATGACCAAGGCAACTCCTATAAGGACAACATTTAATTGGGGCTGGCTACAGGTTCAGAGGTTCAGTCCATAATCATCATGGCAGGAGCATGGCAACATCCCAGCAGGCATGGTGCAGGTGGAGCTGAGAGTTCTACATCTTCATCTGAAGGCTGCTGTGAGAATACTGACTTCTAGGCAGCTAGGAGGGTACTAAAGCCAACGAGAAAAAAAAAAAAAAAAAAAAAAAAAAAGCCAATGCCCACAGTGACACACCTACTCCAATAAGGCCCCTCCCTAGGCCAAGCATATGCAAACCATTACATTCTACTTCCTTGCCCCCATAGACTTGTTCAAGCACAAGAGTCTACAGGGGCCATACCTAGCCATAGCATTATGAAAAATACATTTAGTCCCAGTTCTAAAGCCCTCAGAGTCTATAGCAGTCTCAACAAGGTTAAAAGTCCAAAGTTCAAGGTCTCTTCTGAGATTCAGCCAATCATTGGTTGGACAGCTGTGGATGGGAAATCCAAGACTCTAGTAGTTTCAGCTGGTATTCTGTAGAAGTAGGTTCCAACAGATGTGCTGGCAAGTAAGTGCAAGCAATCAAAAGAAGATGAGTCTTTTTTTTCCCCCTATGTCCTTAATGTACGCCTCCAGCAGAAGGTGTGGCCCAAATTACCAAATCACCAAGCCTGGATTTGGGACTTGCTCGGGTTAGGGCTAGGGTTGTCACAGGCTGACCTTGAACTCAGAGATCTCCTTGCCTCGTCTCCTGGAATGAAAGGCATGTACTACTGTTGCAGAAAATATTTGAAAAGACTGGCAAGCTTCCTACACCAGCAACTCTCTGCCTGTGGAGCTGGCCGGCCATGGCTGACCTGTTATTATCTCATGGAGACTCTGACTCAGAACTCCACCATCTCTCCACCCAGCTCACTAGGTTCCCACTGGCAGGTCATTACCACATCAGCCCCATGCTTCAAAGCCCCCATGGCCTTTGTGGTGCCTATCGGGCAAACCCAAGCTTTGCTACTGTACCTTTCTCTCTGGAACTCAGCCAAATTGCCAGGAGAAGAAAAACACCACACAAACTTAGCTCAGAAACAATGGTAACTCAATCTCTGGGCGCAACAACTAAAACCTTATATTGTAAGCCCTATTAAATCTGATTCCCCTGAAGGCAAATCCCGATGGATCCGCCATGATACCGGGAAACTGTAGCAGCTACATCTTGCTCTTATGTTATCCCGGTTCCAAAAGCCTCCAACACCTCCTGCTTTCTCTCTTCCCCTAGCCTACCCAGAAGTCCTGCCTACTTGCCCAGTGATTGGCTCCTTTATTAACTTGCCCAGTGATTGGTTGACAAGAAGTCACCTGAGTATGTGACTCATTCCTCATTTGCAGTGACTCATTCCTCATTTGCAGTCCCTCCCAGGAGAGTGGAATTAGCATCAAAATACAAGCAACCCCAGGGCTATCCACAACACTTCCCCTTTTATGTCCAAGACTTTTATCTCAGATATAAATTAGCACATCTATTACCATTTTGTAATTTATAAAGTATAAGATAGACCTAACACCCAGTCTATCATTTTTGTCAGTAAAACAGAACACTGTCATCTATCCTAACTTAAAAGACTTAAAATTCTACACCTGACATGTCCTGGCTTTAGATTGAATGCTATCTGAAAACCATCCTCTCAAATCTGTTTTCTCAATGTAAACAGACTGTGTTGGCTATGAGACTATAGGTAGTCTTTCAACCCCGTCAGAAATCTGAGAATGACCAACATTAATTGAAAATATATAGGAAGTCTAACACAGCTTCCAAAACTGAGACAAATTGTAGAGACAGCTGCCTACCTATACAGCCCCAATAAGTCAGGAAGTTGTAGCATCCGTCTTCAGCCTTCTGGCCCAGGATTATCTGACAGACCTTTGAAAAACAGGAGTTATTAAGAACTAGCCCATTCTGTCTCGGCAGAACTAAGCTGTCCTAACCTGTAAATTGTGTCCTTCCAAGAACAGTACAGGTCTGCAGGAGAGACAGGCAATTTCTGCCCAGGGCCCACCTAGCCACAATGTACAGCCTCACCTGGAGGTATAGATGCTCAGCTGCTTCTTTGATTCCATGAATGGGAAGCTGTTAGGAGCAGATTTGTCTCAACAACAACTGAATAAATAACATTAAATGTCACACTCTGTGTATTTTTGATGTTTTTGAAAAACAACTATCTTTGTAAAGTAATCTGGACTGTTCTCCATTAACTACTTTCAGCTATTTCTAATTAAATATCTTGAAAGCACCCTAACAATAAACTCAGAGCCATGATTTGCTATTTGGCCCTTAACTCACAGGCTTAAGGGCCTAACTAAGCTTTTCATGGCCACTGTAACCTAAGATCTCCATGTCAAGATCCAGGTCAGAAACTTGTGTCTCAAAGCCTTAAGATCTGGATCACGGGTGTGCCCTCCAATTCTGGATTGTAGCTTATTCCAGATATAATTAAATTGACAACCAAGAATAGCCACCACACAGGTTATTTTAACAGGTATTTATTGAGCAAGGACTTCATGTTGGAAGCCATAGACTGAAGTAGCTGCTGAAGATGCTGAGATGCCCAGCCCTACAGGGACTGTGTCCGGAGGAAGAGGAGGAGGAGGAAGAGGAGGGAAAAAGGAAAATGGAGTCCTGTACAAAGAACCCAATCATGGAAGTCTGGCTGGATGTTGTGTTTCATTGTCATGTCTAAAATCCCAACATTAGAAAAGCAGAGCTGGAGCCGGGCGTGGTGGAGCACACCTTTAATCCCAGCACTGGGGAGGCAGAGGCAGGCGGATTTCTGAGTTCGAGGTCAGCCTGGTCTACAGAGTGAGTTCCAGGACAGCCAGGGCTACACAGAGAAACCCTGTCTCAAAAAGCCAAAAAATAAAAAAAATAAAGAAAAGCTGAGTTGGGAAAATCAAGAGTTTAAGGCCCTCCTGGGCAATATAGTGAGATTCTGGCTAAAAACAAAGAGGGGGAGTGAAGTGGAAATTGCTGGTTGTGTCATGTGATGCAGACTCATTTTGCTGACGACCCCTGAGAGGACACACTCTTGGATAGAGTATAAGTAGGACCGAACAGATAGTAAGAGGGCAGCACGTGCCTAGCTGGCTGAGCAGTGCTTGGCTGGCCTCAAATCCTTGCTGATCTTTACTTCATTGAAAGAGGCTATGGCAGAAAAGTTGTCCTGGCTTTCTGGCTGGTTCTGGTTGCTCCTGCTGACTCCTGCCAATTTGGTGGAGGCCTAGTTGTTTCTGCTGGATCGTGCTGCTACTACTGATTTGTGTTTGGTGACACTCTTTGAACTGTACTGTTGGTATCCTGACACTACTGAACTAGACTACTGGTATCCTGACAAAGGAGATTGGAATTGCCACATAGAACTACTTCTCAACAGGTCCACATCCCCTCGTCCTATTTAATGTCTTTTCTCCCCTACCTTTGGATTGTAGGCTAGAAAGGGGGTCGAAGCATTTGAGAACCCTTATTAAAGTAGCTTTTGAAGAGGGGGAGGGGGAGGAAGAGGAAGAGGAGGAGAAGAAGAGGAATAAGGGCTGGTGAGATGGCTCAGCAGGTAAGAGCACCCGACTGCTCTCCGAAGGTGATGAGTTCAAATCCCAGCAACCACATGGTGGCTTACAACCACCCATAATGAGATCTGAAGCCCTCCTCTGGTAAGTCTGAAGTCAGCTACAGTGTACTTATGAATAATAATAAATGAATCCTTGGACAGGAGAGGGTAGAGACTGAGCAAGTGGGACCGACCTGAGGGGGGGGGTGGGCAGAACGGGGCCGGCTGGAGTGAGCGGGGCGGCCGGAGCGAGTGGGGCCTACCAGAGTGAGGGGGTGGGGGGACAGACCAGAGCAGGGTTGACCGGAACAAGGAAAAAAAAAAAGAGGAATAAAAAATAATTTAAGCCGGGCGTGGTGGCGCACGCCTTTAATCCCAGCACTCAGGAGGCAGAGGCAGGCGGATTTCTGAGTTCGAGGCCAGCCTGGTCTACAAAGTGAGTTCCAGGACAGCCAGGGCTAACCAGAGAAACCCTGTCTCCAAAAACCAAAATAATAATAATAATAATTTTAAAAATTAAGAAAGGAAGAAAAGGGGTCGGGGGACTAGGATTGTCACTCAGCTGTACTGTTGGTCTAACATTAACCAAGTCCTGTATTTGATTCCTAGAACTTCATAAACCTTGCATGTACTTGCTTTAACATGTACAAGGCCCAAGGTTCAGTCTCCAGCAACACATGTAACACACACACATAGGAACACAAAGACAAAAATGATCATTAGGCCAGTAAGATGACTCAGTGTGTAGAGACTTGCTGCCAAGGCTGACCATCTGAGTCTGATCCGAAGGACCGCTAAGGTGGAAGGAAAGAACTGGCTCAAACAGGTTATCCTCTGATCTCCACTAGCACTGCTTCCCCACAACAATAACAACAAAGGAAATACCAACATACTCGAAACAAATTCAAAAGTTATTCCTGGCTGGAAGCCCCAAGGCTAAGGGGCAAATGACTTGAGTCAACTAGTTTCTGCTCACTCCCTGTTTGTACTTCCTGGGGTTCGTGTATAACAATAAGACTTCAAAGCTCAGAGCTGAAAAAAAATGTTAGGGATCCTTCACTGTGAGCATCTTTGACCCCAAAGTGTAACAGATGGATCAGTTGTCCTGACAGTAAGTTCCATGTTCTGCCTCTATACAGCAAGAGCCCTAAGCCATGTAACCTGAACCATGCAGGTCTTTATAAGTTCCTATGACCTTGACAAAGACCTAACTCCACAGAGCTCTGGTTTCCTTATCTGTAGAGGAAGTGAAATGACAAAATTCTGCATCTCCGAAGAACCCCACAGTTGTTCCTTTCCTACCTCTCAGAAAGCTTGTTCATATCACAGCTTTTTTTCCCATGTAGAATAAAAACAGAGAAGTTGAATAACTGGATCAGCTGGTATAAACCCTTTTATGGCCTTAGATCTATGATGCTAACCTGTCTGTCTCCTTAAGGGTACCAGCCAGATTGCCACCCGAAGCACATGAGCCCGCCAGTCTCAGAACACAGCTGGCAGCCCAAAATGTTAGAAATGTTTTCTATTGATGATTCAAAAAGGAGAAAGTTCTTTACTATGTTTTAAGTTGTAAATCTTTGATAAGTCATGGGAGTGGGTATTTTCCTATGTATATGTTCCCTGTTCAGGACTTATCTGTTTGTAACATTTGCCTATGGAGTGTTCCTGGATTTTTCTTATCAACATGTGTGAAATATTTTGTATGATAGCGAGTTAACTTCTTATAATCTGAGTTTGTAGCAAATGTTTATTCTGGTCTTTGGTTTGACTTTTGTTTTGTTTTGTTTTGTTTGTTTTTGTTTTTGTTTTTCGAGACAGGGTTTCTCTGTATAGCCCTGGCTGTCCTGGAACTCACTCCGTAGACCAGGCTGGCCTTGAACTCAGAAATCCACCTGCCTCTCTGCCTCTGCCTCCCGAGTGCTAGGATTAAAGGCGTGCGCCACCACGCCCGGCTGGTTTGACTTTTTAATCTTTAAACTGTATTATGCTCCATGACTTTGAGGGCATTGGTGCTGGAATTTTTTTGTTGTTGTTGTTTTTGTTTTTGTTTTTCGAGACAGGGTTTCTCTGTATAGCCCTAGCTGTCCTGGAACTCACTCTGTAGACCAGGCTGGCCTCGAACTCAGAAATCCGCCTGCCTCTGCCTCCCGAGTGCTGGGATTAAAGGCGTGCGCCACCACGCCCAGTTTGGTGCTGGAATTTTGAACACAGCCCTTTCATAGATTAAGCACACCACACTCTACCACTAAACTACATTCTCAATACTGGGGAATTAGAAACAAATGAATTATTACATGTCTCTGTCTCTGTCTCTGTCTCTCTCTCTCTCTCTCTCTCTCTCTCTGTGTGTGTGTATGTGTGTGTGTGTGTGTGTGTGTGTGTGTGTGTGTTTCTCAGTGTACTTCTGTGCAAGCCTCAGCATGCCTGTGGAGGTCAGAGGATGGCTTGTGGGACTTGATTCTCTCCTTCCTCTTTGTGGGTTCTAGGGATCAAACTCAGATTATAGGCAAGTGCTTTCACCCACTGAATCTTTGGTTCGTTTTCTCTTTCTCTCTCTCTTTCTCTCTCTCTCTCTCTTCAATTTATTCTGAGGGCTGGAGGCAGTCAAGTGTACTTACTGCTCAGCACAGGACCCAAGATCAATTTCCAGCACAAACATGGTAATTCACAGCCATCTGTAGATTCAGTTCCAGAAGAGCTAATGCTGTCTTCTGGGCTGTGTAGGTATCAGGCTTGCATGTGGTACACAAACATGCAGGTAAAACACTGATGCCCATAAAATAAAAAACTAAAGGGTTGTTGTTGTTTGTTTTGTTTTGTTTTAGATAAAGTCTTACCATATTTCCCTGGCTGGCCTGCAACTCCCTATGTATCCCAGGTTGGCTGCAAACTCAGACATCCACCTGCTTGTACCTCTGGAGTGTTAAATACCTACTTATATTTAATCCAAATAATTTTGAGGTCAACTTTCAAGATACCTTAAATACAATCAAAAGCCAAATTGGATTTTTAAAAATTGCAGCATATGTAACAGAGAGATACCATGTCAAGCATGTGGTATGGGGGCTGGAAAGATGGCTCATCAGTTATGAGTATTTGACACTCCTGCAGAAGACTGAGGTTCAATTCTCAGCTCCCACATGGTGGCTCACAATCATCCATAACTTCAGTTTCAGGAGATCCAACACCCTCTTCTGACTTCCACAGGTACAAGATACACAGACATACATGCAGATAAAACACAAGTGCCCATAAAATAAATAAATAAGGGTTTTCTAGCCTGAAGCTCACCCATGCATTCCACTTGGGATATGCTGACCCCTGCCTTGCAGTCTGCTCAACTTGGCTGTATAGTTATGGTAGTGGGGGGACTATGTTCCAGCTCTCCTCAAAATAAAATAAAATAAAATAAAATAAAATAAAATAAAATAAATATTTCCAGGACCAGGAGTGGTGGTGTGTGCTTTTACTCCAGTGGGAGAAGTACACTCCCTCTGGAGTAAATTTAGCTCAGCCAGGATTACATAGTGAGATGCTGTGTCGAAAAACAAAACAAAACAAAATAACACACACACACACACACACACACCAGCAGCAGCAGTTCCATTCTAAAAGGAAGGATTCATCCCTTCAACAGAAGAGCTCCAAATATCAGTCAGAAACCAGAACCCACTAGAAAAAAAAAAATAGTTAAAAGAGGCAGAGTTGGGAATGTACCTCACCAGAAGAGAGCTTTCTTGCCTGGCATCTTGAGCCTGAGTTCAACACCCAATGCTGTGGGGTGACAGGAGCCATCCAGGAGAAACCAATGCTATCAGGTGGCCTTCCTGAAAGTAGTCGACCTTTTTGATGGCCTAAGATGAGTGAGCTCTGAGAGACAAGGTTTCAAGAGACTTCACCTCAGAATTGCTTCTTGCAACTGGTATGCCTTTCCTGTCACTATTACATAGCTTAAGGGTTCCTGGGCATAGGCCTACTCTATTGAGCAAATTTCCTGCAGAGCAACATAAAGATGAACTTTCATGAATTAATTAGATGAATTAACTTATTTTACAGAGTTCCTGATTGATTCAAATAATCTTGGAAGTTTTAAGATATGGTTTTAGTTGTTTTGCTAGAAAGATGTAACAAAGTCAGAATGAAGAATAGAATGTGCCTACTCCTTATAATAGTAAGTAAAGGCTGCATAAAAAGAAATACAATGCTGGGCAGTGGTGACTCATGCCTTTAATCCCAGCACTTGGGAGGCAGAGGCAGGCAAATTTCTGAGTTAGAGGCCAGCCTGGTCTACAGAGTGAGTTTCAGGACAGCCAGGGCTACACAGAGAAACCCTGTCTCAAAAAAGCCAAAAAAAAAAAAAAAAAAAAGGAATACAATACACCTGTGGCTTCATTCTTGGACCTGAATGTTTTTCCTTGCACACAAATTTGTCCCAAGCCTATTTCTCTTCTTAGTATAATTATGAAAGCTTCTTGTATTCCTTTTTTTTTTTTCTGGCTTTTTTGAGACAGGGTTTCTCTGTGTAGCCCTGGCTGTCCTGAAACTCACTCTGTAGACCAGGCTGGCCTCGAACTCAGAAATCCGCCTGCCTCTGAATTTTTTCTTACTTAGAGAACTTTTTAAGCTATAAAAAGGCTGAAAGCAATAAAGAAAGGTGGTACAGCCATTATCTGCCTCACCTGGTTTGTGTGAGTGACTCCTTTTTTTTTTTTTTTTTTTTTTTTTTTTTTTTTAACTTGTTTCGGTCATCCCCGCTGGCTCAGCTCGACCCCTGCTCTGGCCAGTCCCACTCGCTCCCAGCAGCCCCTGTACGTGCCCCCCCCCCTGCTTGTTCCAGCCGGCCCTGCTCGCTCCAGTCAGCCCCGCTCACTCGGATGGGCTGCGCCTGCTCCAGTTGGCCCCGCTCGTTCCGGCCCCTGCTAGCTCTGGCCATCCCCACTTGCTTGACCATCGGCTCTGCTTGCTCCAGACAGCCTTACTTGCTTCTGTTGCTCTCTCTGGTCCAAGGATTCATTTCTTTTTTTTTTTTTTAAATATTTATTTGTTTATTATATGTAAGTACACTGTAGCTGTCTTCAGACACTCCAGAAGAGGGCATCAGATTTTGTTAAGGATGGTTGTAAGCCACCATGTGGTTGCTGGGATTTGAACTCGGGACCTTCGGAAGAGCAGTCGGCGCTCTTAACCACTGAGCCATCTCGCCAGCCCCCGGATTCATTTCTTATTATTCTTCATAAGTACGCTGTAGCTGACTTCAGACGCACCAGAGGAGGGCGTCAGATCTTGTTACGGGTGGTTGTAAGCCACCATGTGGTTGCTGAAATTTGAACTCATCACCTTCGGAAGAGCAGTCGGGTGCTCTAACCCACTGAGCCACCTCACCAGCCCGTGAGTGACTTCTTTCCTTTCCTTTTTCTCTCTGGTTCAAAAAGAGTTAACTAGCTTCAAGCTTCTCAGGTGGCCAGCAAGAGGCCTCTGGCTGACTCACCAAAGAAAGGATCTCTAGCAATAAATCCTTTACTTGTTCCCCCCTGCTAAACAGCATATGTTAACCTCCAGATATTAGCGCTTATTTAACCACAAGTAAAGACAGATAAGGGTTAAGGTTCCCCAGGACTTATTTAAGCGTATAAAGTTAAGTTTTAGAGCTTACCGAGGCACAGAACAATAAGAAAGAGTTAATTCTCCAGGGTTAAATAAAGCATACAGAGTTTTATAAAGTAAAAATAAATCGCAGAGAGTTAAAGAAAAAAGAAGCCAGTGGTTTTCAGCCACAGAATAAGCAAGTGAATGTTAAGTTTCCAGAAACCATCAGTTTCTAGTATCCAGTCCAGTCAGAGAGAGTTAAAAGGCCAGAGATTATCAGTCCTTTGGCCTTTGTCCAACTCTGTGTTCCACCTCAGCTTGTTTCCTTAAGGCCGGGCAGCCCCTGGCAGTGAGGGAAGGCAAGGTCATAGATATGAATAAAGTCACAGAGGGAGCATAAACTACCAAATGTGAAAAGATCAGCAGCATCATAATAGGAGGAAACACACCATGAGACCCTGAGGCCGCACCCCATTCCCCCCACCTCCACCCCCCCCTTCCAAGTCAACATCAATAAAACATTTGTGTTTGGTGCTGGAGATGGAACCCAGGACCTTGAGGGCTCAGTAAGTGCTTTCCTACTGACCCCCACATCCATCTTTTTAAAGTATTCTTCTCTGTTGCTGCTTATTTATTCATTTATTTTTATGTCTGTGTTTGCCTGCTTGTCTAGCATATGAGTGTAGTACCCGAGGAGGCCAGAAGAGGGCATCTGACACACACACACACACACACACACACACACACACACACACACACACACCCGTAACTGCCAGGTATGTGGGAAATCAAACCCAGGTCCTTGGCAAGAACAGTCAGTGCTCTTAGCCAGGGAGCCATCAGCCATCTCCCATCAGCCATCTCTCCAGCCCCATTGTTTTCTCTTTGTCTGCTTTTACACTGGGTCTCAAGCAGCTCAGGCTGCCCTTGAACTCATGACCTTAAACTCCTAATCACCCTGCTTCCATCTCCCAAGTGTTAACAGACTTCCATCTCCAAGGTTAACAGACTCGCACTACACCCAGCCAGGTGTGTACTGTTGCCTGGGAAAGGCAAAGGGTTAAAACTAGAGAGTCTGTCTGACCTTTGAAGGTTCTTTGTGGTACCAGAGTGTTGCAACTCTCCTGTCTCTGCTTGTCCTCTCCTGTGGAAGGCTCAAGAAACCAGCTATAATTAAGAAAGAACCAATAGCTTGCGGTTAGCCACGTGTGACTGTGGTTTTGAGGCCTGGACCTGTCACCGGCTACCTGTGTGACAGAGGGCAAAGGTGTTAACCTCTTGTTTGTTTCTGTTTATATGAGACAGAGTCTCATGTAGCCCATGTTGGCTTCAAATTCCCTATGTAGCTAAGTATGACCTTGAACTCCTGATCCTCCTAGCCTCCCCTTCCAAGGACTGGAACTACAGTCTTAGGCCACAACACCAAGCTAAACAGTCCATCTCTGTCCCTGTCTGTGAGAGGAGGATCACACAGGGCCTGTTTCATTAGGCTGCTATGGCAAAAAAAAAAAAAAAAAAAGCCGGGCATGGTGGCGCACGCCTTTAATCCCAGCACTCGGGAGGCAGAGGCAGGCGAATTTCTGAGTTCGAGGCCAGCCTGGTCTACAAAGTGAGTTCCAGGACAGCCAGGGCTATACAGAGAAACCCTGTCTCGAAAAACCAAAAAAAAAAAAAAAAAAAAGTGTATTTGCATAAGGAAAGTATATTTGTATAAGGAAAGTATTTAGAACAATGCCTGGCACATAATACCACATAGTTGTGTTATTGTTGTTGTTATTGTTGTTGTTGTTGTTAATGAAAGGTGACTCTAAAAGACTGGTTAGAAAGAGAACACCTGCTCATATAATCAGGAAACCAGACATGGTAGCCACCTTATATGAACCATAATCTTTAAAATGTACCATCTACATCAATCATCCAACTATCTTCTAAGCTTGGCTTTATTATCTCCATTTTACTATAAAAAAAAAAAAAGCAAAAGGTGGCAAGGTGAAGTGACCTGTCTAACACCACACTGCCAGGAGGCCCAGGGCCAAGACCAAAACCCAGGCCTGGGCAGGTTCTTTCCACATCTACATGAAGCCACCTAACAGAGATGATCTTTTCTCAGCCTCCAGGAGCACCCTCTTGTCCACTGAGGCTGGAAAAACCCAGCCCAGTACCAGATGCTGGACCCCAACTGGAATATCAGCCAGGCTGCTCTGCAGCCGTGTGATCAGCCGGTTTATAGAGAAGTTGGGGAACATTCCCACACCCCAGTCCCACCCTAAGGATGGATTCCTCAGGCTGGAGTGGAGTCTTCACCCCTAAGAACTTGGCTAAGAAGCAGGCACACATGGATGCTCAGGCCTGCCCAGAGGCTGGCCTCCTTTCCCTCTGCTTGAGGTTCAGGTCTGAGGCCCCTCAATATACCCACAAACTGTGGTGACCTGTTTCTAAATAGATCTCATTTGGGCTGTGACTTTGAACACATGCCAACAGGCACCAACCAAAAATAGACAGCTTACTGCACTGTTATTTTCATGACTTAAAAAAAAAAAAAAAACTTGCAGAACATAGCAAGTATTTTTATCCTGGGCCTTGCCTAGAATAGCGACGCCTATTTACTGGGAGGGCGGAGACTGCGGTTGGTTTCAGGCTGGATCTGTGGGGCCCTGTGGATGAGCACAGGAGGATCCTCTGCCTCCTAGGAACAGGCCACAAGTTTGCAAATCCTTCACCTTTTCTCACAAATGAATAAGACCCTGGTTGTCCTATGTCCCACATTTTGGAAGGTCCTTATCCCAAACTTAGCTTCCATGCTGCGCACCTCAGCCAGATCAGTTCTCTCTCTCTCTCTCTCTCTCTCTCTCTCTCTCTCTCTCTCTCTCTCTCTCTCTCCTGAGACAAATCTCTTGAGGCTAGCCTGAAACTGCTGGTTTTCCTGCCTCCTGCCTCAACCAGAGCTGAGGATACAGGTATCCACTACTACCGCTCCTATGAGGTGGCAACCCTCCCCCCTCGACCCGCGCTTGCTGGACTCATAAGCATGGACCAACACCAACATAGCCAGCCAGCTTCCACATTTTTTTGTTTTTTGTTTTTTGGTTTTGGTTTTGGTTTATTTTAAATACCAGAAAAACAAATACTTGTTTATATTGACAAAAAATAAGGAAGAGAACGCTTACGTTCCCCCAAAGTAAGCCATGTGTTGCTTACTTCTGGAGCTGGGCTGTCTGAGTGTAAATCCGGGAGCTGCCACTTCTCATCTACGTGTTGAGTAACTCCATGCCTCCGCTCCCTCACCCCGGACTAGAGGCTAACAATAGCTTCGACCTCACGGGACAGGCATGAAGCCTAATATGCAGAGTGCTGGAAGCAGTCCCTTACAACGGCGTGAGTTCTGTTAAAAAAACAAAAACAAAAACAAAAACAAAAAAACCTGCCTCCCCCCCCTCAAACCCTCAGACCAGGGAAGGCGGAGGTGTACAGGTGGGGGGCACTCAGCTCGCCCCTGGGAGAGCAGTGCTGGGAAGCTTTTAAGGTTTCACTGTAGCTCAGACTGAGGGAGAAAACTAAAGAGGAAGGGGGGAGTTGGGCTTCAGCCACACACACACTCATGTGCCACCTGTTCAATTCTCCCGATTCCAGGAACCCTGACAGCCACTAGCTGACCCTCGGGGCAAGCAAGCGTCAGGGTGTTTGCCCTTTAAGGAGAGGTGGTGCTTAGCCAGTCCTGTGGGGATTTGTTTTACAGATGAGGATTCTGAGGTTCAGAGATGAAGAGTGACTTCCCCAACATCACATAGTATCACTATACTTCTTTAAGAGTGCAGAGTCAGCGGGCGGTGGTGGCACAGGCCTTTAATCCCAGCACTCGGGAGGCAGAGGCAGGCAGATTTCTGAGTTCGAGGCCAGCCTGGTCTACAGAGTGAGTTCCAGGACAGCCAGGGCTATACAGAGAAACCCTGTCTCGAAAAACAAAACAACAACAAAAAAAAGAGTGCAGAGTCAAACCAGGGAATTAAACTCAGGACCTTGAAAACACTAGGCAAGAGCTCTACCCCTGAGGTACACTAAGATCATTCCCCAGTGTGATTTTAGTGCAAATTAGGGTTGGTATGCTGTGGTCTCACTCTAAACTCACTCACTCTCTCTCTCTCTCTCTCTCTCTCTCTGTATGTTTACACTGAGTACTACATCCATGCCCAGGAATATAAAGAATTGGCTGTCAAGAGGCTAAAGCAGACAGATCTCTATGATTTTGAAGCAACTAGCTCTACATAATGAATTCCAGGCCAACCAGGTTTATATAGTGAGTTCCTATCTTTTTAAAAGGAGGAGGAGGAGGCAGGAGGAAGAGGTTAGGAAGGGAAGGAGAGAGTCAGGGGGAGAAAGAGAAAGGAGGGAAAAGGGAGAAAGAAGGAGAGGGAGAAGGAGAGGGAGAAGAGGGAGAGAGAGGAAGAGGGGGAAAGAGAGGGGGAAGGAGAGAGAGAGAGAGAAAACGAACCATTGAACAGAGGAAAACAGAATGAAAAGTTTGTAGTATATGACACACCTGGGAGCATCGTATGGAGGGAAATGAATATTCCAAAACCAGTGAAATCTAGAAGCCTCCAAACACTCACCACCACCGGGTGAGCATGGAGAGAAACAAATGCAGGCTATAGAGATTCAAGCGGATAGTTTCTAGAAAGAGGGAGCACAGAAAGGTAGCTTCTGGCGTTTGGATGCTGGTCAGCCTGAGTGTGCACACATTCAGAAAAACACTCCAAACCACGCCTCTTTAGACTTTAGGAACAAATGCAAGGAAACTTCCCTGGAACTGAAGACAGACCCTCCAAGAACACAGCTGTCACATATCCCTTCTGGTAATCTCGCCCACCAAAGAAGATGAACTCACCCTATGGATAGAGGCTTTAGCCCAGATTGTCAATCACAGGTACAAAATCAGACCTCATCGCAAAAACAAAAGCTAAACAAACAAAAAAGTAATATTTTGGGGCTAGCATGATAGTTCAGTGGTTAAGAGAGCCTACTGCTCTTTTAGAAGTTCTGAGTTCAGTTCCCAATACCCATATGGGGCAGCTTACAGTTCCCTGAAACTCTAGTTCCAGAGAATCCAATGCCCTCTTCAGGACTCCGAGGTTACTGCACTCAGGTGTACATACTCATACATAGGTACACACATAGAAGTAAAAACAAAATAAATAGTTTTAAAAGTAATACCCTGGTATAAATTTTCCTTAGGTTCAGTTAAATGAAACCACCATTTCCTGTCTTTTGGTTTTGTTTCTGGTTTTGGTTTTGTCCAGGGCCTGAGTTTGTCCTTCATCTCAAGCCTCATCTTTACGTCTCTTGTTCCAAGGCAAAAGAAAAATATTTCCCTGTGTGACTGTGTGCAAGTTCACTGATGCCCTTGTGACCTCCAGCATTGCAAAGCTTTGGGAAGATGGTTCTAAATAGAACATCTTGAGTTAATTGAAGTGTGTTGTGAAACGGTTGCCGTGGTTCCCTAAATAGCAAGTGTTGGCAAGGAACAATAAATTTGTGTGAACCACTACAAAAAAAAAAAAAAAAAAAAAAAAAAAAAAAAAAAAAAAAAAAAAAAAAAAAAAAAAAAAAAAAAAAAAAAAAAAAGCCAGTACAGAGAGAAATAAATGTCAAGTTCCCACTGGGGCTCAGCACAGCACATAAGTAAATGACTCTGAACAAGGAAGAAAAGGGGTTGGCACCTTCTCAGGAGAGATTTGAAGGATGGGCCACACCTAGGCCAGAGCATTTGCAAAACTTGACCTCAATCTTCCTACCTACTTCAAGAATCCGCCAGGAAAGAATGCATGGGAAAGCCAAAGGGAGAGGCCCTGTGCCCCATTGTCTCAGCTGAGCTCAGGATTCCAGCTGTCTCCACCAAGGTCTCAGCTCTGAGTATGAGCCGAGTCGGGCATTCCAGGCCAGCTAAGACGCATGCATCTGTCCCCATCAGCATGACCTGACTGAGCCCAGGCTATCCCTGGACATCTCATTGATTGTCATGACGACCACTGAGGCTCCTACATGCCCCCTAAGTGCTCATGTTCGTACATCGCCCAGCTCAGAGCATACAAGGGCCCAGCAAGCAATGTCACGTGTGGTTTTCATTTTATTTTATTTTTTTTAATGAGACAAGGTTTGCTATGAAGCTCTGGTTAGCCTGGAATTCATGGCAATCCTTAGTATGTTAACCGCTGGGATGACCGAGGTGATCTGTAACTCCAGTCTGAGTGTACCTCTATTGGAGTTGATCTTAGTGCCTGCCACACATAGGAAACACACAGATGTTTTTCTTAATATAGAAATGAGTGGTTTTTTTCCTTGTTCCAGTCAACCCTGCTCGTTCTGGTCTTGCCCCGCTCACTCCAGCCGGCCCCGCTCGCTCTGGCCAGCCCTGCTCGCTCCGGTTGGCTCCGCTCGCTCCGATTGGTCCCACTTGCTCCAGTCGGTCCCACTTGCTCTCTCCGGTCCAAGGAATCGTTTATTATTATTATTCATAAGTACGCTGTAGCTGACTTCAGACGCACCAGAGGAAGGCGTCAGATCTCATTATGGGTGGTTGTTAGCCACCATGTGGTTGCTGGGATTTGAACTCATCACCTTCGGAAGAGCAGTCAGGTGCTCTTACCAGCTGAGCCATCTCACCAGCCCATGAGTGGTTTTTTTTTAAACAAACTTTTTTATGTTTACACTTTTAAAATTTATCCTATTTTCTGTGTAAGAGTGTTTTGCTTGCATGTATGTATATGCAAACTTTTTGTGTTGGGGTCTAGGAATCTCCTCACCAACCACATGAACATCCATCTCAGTCAGACAGGGCATTGAGCATACACCCCAGGGCTGATCCACCAGGGCCATGGTCCACATTCAGGAACAGAACCATGACCCTGAGTTAAGAGCCCACAGTGGTTTTGTCTTTTGTTTGTTTGGTTTTTGGTTTTTCGAGACAGGGTTTCTCTGTGTGCCCTGGCTGTCCTGGAACTCACTCTGTAGATCAGGCTGTTTCGAATTCAGAAATCCGCCTGCCTCTGCCTTCAGAGTGCTGGGATTAAAGGTGTGCGCCACCATGACCGGCTTTGTTTTGTTTTAATGGGTGGTTGTTTTTTGTTTTTTGGCTTTTTTTTTCAAGATTTATTTATTTATTTTACTTTATGTATGTGAGTACGCTGCCACTTTCTTCAGACACATCAGAAGAGGGCATCAGATCCCATTACAGATGGTTGTGAGCCACCATGTGACTACTGGGAATTGAACTCAGGACCTCTGGAAGAGTAGCTTGTGCTTTTTTTTTTTGTTTGTTTGTTTTTGTTTTTTTTTTTGTTTTTCGAGACAGGGTTTCTCTGTATAGCCCTGGCTGTCCTGGAACTCACTTTGTAGACCAGGCTGTCCTCGAACTCAGAAATCTGCCTGCCTCTGTAGCCTGTGCTCTTAATTGCTGAACCATCTCTCCAGCTGCCCTACAGTGTTTTTTAGCCCCAAATCCACAAACATCTGTGTCAAGTTATTTCACTAATCAGGATTTAAGGGTAAGGGATTTCCTTAGGAACATGTCTTTGCTGTACACTTATTCTGTTCCTATTGGTTGGGTATTCAACTGTGGCAGAGGATGTGCCTTGTCTAACATTCATGTCTTAACTTGCCAACCAGGATGTCAGTTACCAACATACATGTCTCTGACAAGGAGGATGTCAGTTCCCAGGGAACTTAAACTTTACTCGACCACTACTCAAAATGGAAGTCTTTTTCCAAATAGTTTCTTATTGCAAGTGTCTCTGTTATGTTGGGGTCCATCCCAGGAGTAGCTTATGGCATAAAAGCTTATACACCGCTGCTGGAAGAGCTGCTGGGTGGTTGGTTCGGGTCCAAGCTTATTGTGGGTAACTAAACAAAAAAGTTCTACTGGCTTCCATCATCACTGGTTTCCAAGGACACAGGACATAACAGAATATGTAATCAATCTTGGCATTAGAAAATTCCCTAGTGAGCCGGGCGTGGTGGTGCATGCCTTTAATCCCAGTACTTGGGAAGCAGAGGCAGGTGAATTTCTGAGTTCAAAGCCAGCCTGGGCTCACAAAGTGAGTTCCAGGACAGCCAGAGCTATACAGAGAAACCCTGTCTAGAAAAAAAAAAAAAAAGAAAAGAAAAAGTTTTCTAGTAATAACACCTAGTATTAGCAGAAACATGATAGCAGGCTAACAAGGTAGCAGTTACCTAAGCCTTAACATTTTACCTAGGCCTTAACATTCCATCTAAGCCTTAATAGTTTACCCAGGTCCTAACAGTGTGTGTGCTCAAGGAGGTCAGAAGATTAGCAAGAGTAGCAAGTGCTCTGGAGCCATCTATCCGGTCCCTAAATTTTATCTATCATCTATCTATCTATCTATCTATCTATCTATCATCTATCTATCTAGTTTTGGTTTTCCTGAGTCAGGGTTTCTCTGCATAGCCCTAGATGTCCTAGAACAAGCTTTTTAGACCAGGTTGGCCTTGAACTCACTGAGATCCACCTGCCTGTGACTCTTTTTTTTTTTTTTAAGATTTATTTATTTTGTGTATGTGAGTACACTGTAGCTGTACAGATGGCTGTGAGCCTTCATGTGGTTGTTGGGAATTGAATTTTAGGACCTCTGCTCACTCCGGTCAACTTCAACTTTTGCTTCGGTCGGCTTCGCTTGCTCCAACCCAAAGATTTATTTATTATATGTAAGTACACTATAGCTGTCTTCAGACATACCAGAAGAGGGCATCAGATCTCATTATGGGTGGTTGTGAGCCACCATGTGGTTTCTGGGATTCGAACTCAGGACCTTTGGAAGAGCAATCAGTGCTCTTAACTGCTGAGCCATCTTGCCAGCCCCTGCCTGTGACTCTTAAGCTTTGAGATTAAAGGTGTGTGCCACCACTGTCCAGTCTCAATCTTGTTTAATTTACCTGTATGAGTATTTTGCCTGCACTTGCATGAATGGTACTCACAGAGGCCAAAACGGGTGTCATATGTCCTGGAACTGGAGTTACAGTCAATTGTAAGCTGCCATGTGGGTGCTGGGTCCTCTGCCACGTGGGTGCAGTAGACCCTGGGTCTTTTGGAAGATCCAAAGCCTAGAACCAAGAACCAATGAGAGCCATCCAAGAAAGAGGTCCAGAGCTTGAGTCAACATGCCTATAATTAAATGTATGGCATTCCAGAATCACTGTGGACATGTGAAGATTCCACCCCCATACCCTTTTATTTATCTATTTTATTTTATTTGTCTGTGCCTATGTACAGGTGTGCACAGCCCACAGACTGTTGATGTAGCTCACTTGATAGAGTGCTTGGTAGAGCACATATAAAGTCCTGGTTCAATTCCTACCACTACATAGATCACTTAAAATATATATACAAAAACAAAAAACAAGGCCGGGCAGTGGTGGCACACGCCTTTAATCCCAGCACTTGGGAGGCAGAGGCAGGTGGATTTCTGAGTTTGAGGCCAGGCTGGTCTACAGAGTGAGTTCCAGGACAGCCAGGGCTATACAGAGAAACCCTGTCTCAAAAAACCAAAAAACAAAAGCAAAACAGTCTCACACATGCCAGGCAGCATACCCCAGCTGCCTTGCCATTTTGAATGTCAGCAGACATCATGATCATTATGCACTGGTATTGTTAGCATCTGGGGTTCAGGCAAGAGAAGCACAGCTGTCCACTGGACAACCACCCACCTTTTAGCACCCTCAATTCAGGCCAAAGGGGTTGGTGGCTTCTACACAGAAAAAATTTCAGGACTAACCAGTTTATAAAGCAGAGATGGGGTTAAATACAGATCTATTACAGGTGCTGTAGAGATGGCTCAGCAGGTAAAGTCACTTGCTGCCAAGTCTGATGACCTGAGCTCAACCTACAGGAGCTACATGATGGAAGGAGAGACAGGACTCCTGGAAGTTGACCTCTGACCTCCAATGGATGCCTTTGCACATATGCTCATATACACACAATAAATGAGTATAATAAAAATAATTAACATAGGCTTAAGCATAAGGCTTAAGAGAAGATGTTACGAGGTAGAGAGATAGCTCAGTGGTGAAGAACATTGGTTGCTCTTCCAGAGGAACCCTGTTCAGTTTTCAGCACCCATTTGGCAGCTCAAAACTGTCTGTAACTTCGGTTCCATCTGACACCCACTCACAGACATACAGGCAGGCAAAACAGCAATACACATAAAATCAAAATAGATCATTTACGAGAGAGAGAGAGAGAGAGAGAGAGAGAGAGAGAGAGAGAGAGAGAGAGAAGCAGAGGCAGGTGGATCAATGTGAGCTCCAGGCCAGTCGGGGCTACATTGAGAGAGACCTTGCCCCAAACAAGCATAACAAAGAAAGGTTAATAAGGTCCCCAGGTGGTTCCAGAGGGGAGGGTCCCAGCTGATAAGGTAAAGTCCAGTTTCGAGGAACACAGGAATGTCAGATAGCTTTACTGCAAACATAGGTTGTTTGAGATTCTCAGGCCTGAGGTGAAAGGAAGGAAGCTCCACCCAAGGTTATATATATTTAAGCATTAAGCCTGGATCGTAAAATATGCCCAGAGAATATTCCCTGTGGGTGAAGAGCTTTTATAGCAAACACTGATTGAGTTGGGATCCCTGCTTCTCTGCAGGAAGTAGGCTCTCCTCCCACTCTGGGGTGAGGAGTTCTTTTCCCCACAATTTTCCTAACGTCTGTCTTGCCTCATATATGTGGGGCTTGAGAACTCATCCCTTTGGCTCACAGGCCTTTCATCCCGGGACCTCATCAACACTTAATGAGAAAGTTATTTTTAACCCTAGACCTAAGGCTGGGCTCAGCTGAGATTCTGAGGGCTGTGGAAGGAGGCCGAATAGTCGGTTCTGTACATGAGAGATGCAGGTACCTTGGACGGCCAGAAGAGGGATCATTTCTCACCCGGAGCTGGAGTTATAGGTGGTTTGTATGCTACCGGAAAGGGTGCTGGAAACTGAATGTGGGTCTTTTGGAAGAGCAGCAAGTGTTTGTAACCTCTGAGCCACCAAAGCAAACTATGGTGACTGGTCTTCAAAGACGACACTCGGTGAGTTGGCCTCTAGGTGCTCATGTCTCTGGACAATTTTCTCCCGAGTGGGACCTAGGATGGTCCTACAGCTTTGCTTTAGCCAATAGAAGGAGGTGGAAGTGCTGGGCCAGCTCTGCGTTGGTAGTGAAGAGAGCCTAGCAGGGTCAGTCGAAGCAACCCTGAGCCACCTTGTACCAAGAAAGACAGCATAGAAAGGCTTGGAGGGAAGGAGAGAAGGCTGGAGCTCTTAGAGAAAGCCCAGCAGAGCTGACATCCCGCCGACCCTGAGCTGACAGCTACGTGGATGTCACCACACAGATGGATGTCAGGCCTGACAGCTGCAGAGCACAGCTGGCCGCTGTCGACCTACAGAGCCCTGAGAAACAACAAAATGAAGGCACTTACTGTTGTCATTCTGTTCCTTTGAGATAGGGTCTCCCATATCCAGGCTGGCCTTGAACTCCTGATTGTCCAGGCTCCATATCCCAAGTGCTGGAATTACAGGCAACTATCCAACACCAGGTTGCTTGAATAATAATAATAATTATTATTATTATTGCTGCTTTACATTTTATTTTTTTCTATTTGAGTGTGTGTGTGTGTGTGTGTGTGTGTGTGTATGTGTATGGTCTCTGCATGCACGTGGAGGTCAGATGACAACTTGTGGTAGCTGGTTCTTTTTCTACCACGTGAGTTCCTGGGATTAAGTGCAGGTCATCAGGCTTGGTAGTAAACCTCCTTATCCACTGATACATCTTCTGGCCCAAATGATTGGTTTTCTTCTTGTTTTTGAGACAGTCTTACTCTGTTGCGATGGATGACCTGGAATCTGCTCCAGGAAGGCCTCTAACTCATGAGTGCTGAAACTAATGGTCTGACCCACCATGCCGAGTAATGTTGGTAATTCTTTTTTTTTTCTCTTAGATTTATTTGCATTTTGTCTATGTTGTGTGTTTGTTTTGTTTGTTTGTTTTGCCTGTGTGTATATCTGTGCTATGTATATGCTTGGTACCCATGAAAGTCAGAAGAGGGCATTGGCTCCCCTGAAACTGGAGTCACACAGATGGTAGTGAACCACTATGTGGGTGCTGGGAACTGAACTTGGGACCTCTGTAAGACCAGCCAAAGTACCCTCAATCACAGATCCATCTCTCTAGCTCCAATGCTGGTAATTTTAAGCCATTGAATTGTGGGACACGATATTAGCAATAGATCACAGCAGTACCACTGGTCAGATTTATTCAGACTTGCACATGCAAAAATGTGTGTAGTGTCCACTGAGGTCAGAAGAGAGTCTCAGATCTCCTGAGTCTGTGGCTACAGGTGGTTGTAAGCCACTCACTCTGAACTGTCTCTCCAGCCTCCCACTTCCACTTAGCATAGGATCAGCCCTTCACGAGTGAAACAAGAGGGTCTATGTGGGGACCACAAGAGTGCCAAGAATATTTCCAAAGGGAGGGTTTGAAAACACAGATGTTCAACTCATTACTCACTCCAGAAATGTCAGTTAAAACCGCCATAGGCTGGCTATGCAGGGCCGTGGGTTCAATCCCCATTTTGAAATTAAAAATCAGAACAAACGAACAAACGAACGAAAGAACAAACGAACAAACTACTGCCCAAATTGCCACGCACTGCACTAACTCAAAGTGAAGAAAAGCAGTCTCGGTACTTTCACTGTAGGATGCTGAGCAAGTACAACCCTGTTCCATCACTGTAGGATGCTGAGCAAGTACAACCCTGTTCCATCACTGTAGGATGCTGAGCAAGTACAACCCTGTTCCATCACTGTAGGATGCTGAGCAAGTACAACCCTGTTCCATCACTGTAGGAAGGCAGCCTGGTACCATTCCAGAGGGAACAGTCGGGCATGGTTAGATGGTCTTGGCTTCTTCTTTATCCTCCCAGCTGAGTGCTGGAGTTCAGGCCTGTGCCACCATGCCTTGTCAGAACAGAGACTTAGGAGAGCATATGTCCAGGCAACCAAAGCATAGTGTCTGAATGACCACTCCAGGTGGCCCCAGTATGTCATCGTGTCATCGAGGCCTCTAGCAAAAGTCACATTCAGTGAGGAGGAGGAAATGTGTAGAGTGGCAAGGGACTGTCCTCACCTTTCTGTTAGCCGTGTGTTTTAATTAGAGAATAGAGTTTATAAGGGATTTCTAGACTGAAAAGAGAAAGGAAGAGAGAGAAAGAGAGAGAAAGAGAGAGAAAGAGAGAAGATGAACAGAAAGGAATCTGAGTCTCCTTCCTCTTGCTACACTTCTTGTTTGTTTGTTTGTTTGTTTGTTTGTGGTATTTTATTTTATTTTATTTTATTTTATTTTATTTTATTTTGTTGTTTTTTGAGACAGGGTTTACTCTGTGTAGCCCTGGCTGTCCTGGAACTCACTTTGTAAACCAGTCTGGCCTCAAACTCAGAAATCCGCCTGCCTCTGCCTCCCAAGTGCTGGGATTAAAGGCTTGCACCACCACACCCTGCTGAATTGAGCAATTTATAAAGTAAAGGAGTTCTGCACAAAATGACGGAGGCGGGGCAATCCAAGGGCGTGATGCTGGGTCACGCATACAGCCTCAGTCTCACAAGCAGGTAGGAAGCAAAGGAGAAAAGTAACCCAGGAAGAGGGTGGGGCTGGGCGAATCTACAACCTGCTCTGGAAGTAAGAAGACCCTGGAAAACGACATCATTGCATTCATGAGACTCCATCCTCACAATTCAGATCCATCCTCCACATCCAAACTACAGCCAACCCACTCACAAGCCTGCCCACATGACTCTTTCCAGAGCTCCTCCTCTCTGGTCCTATTACATTTCTCTTTTTATCTTGTCTAATTCTTTTATTTCATTTATTTATGGATGTGTTGGGGGGGCATAGCACCAGATGTGTAGAGCAGAGAATTAGCATTGGAATTGGTTCTTTCTTTCCATCATGTGGATCTTGGCAATCAATTGAATTCAGGCTCTTGGGCTTGGCAGCAAGTGCCTTTACCTCCCGAGCCATCTTGCCCGCTTAACCCTTCCTGTTCTCTGGCTACCTCTCTTGCCCCAGAAGGATGTCTATGCACACTGCCCTGAAGCTGAGCCTGTTGGTAGATCACTTATTTTTATCTTCATCAGTGACTTCAGTATCTTGTCTGGCCTCTGTTTGCACAAACCACACACGCTCATCTGTGAGTCAAATTCGCCCTCCCCCCCCAGCTGCCAGCGTGAGGAGACCTGACTGTAGCCAGGGTGACTGGAGGAGACAAACTGGCATGGTGCTGATCTGGGGGATGAGGCTACCTCGAGGGTCGTGGGAAGCTTTCTTGTGCCCTAAGACCCTGCTCAAGCCTGATCTCACCTGTACTGTCTTACTGTGGAATACTGTAAGCCTGTGGCAGTATAGGTCACAGGGACAGTTAAAACCTATGGTCAGATGCCGATGTCTCTGAGGTTCCAACACTAGGAGAAGTTTCCCTATTTTTTTTCTTGAAGTCCCATTTATTCTTTATTTGTATGTGTTGGTGCCTGTGTGAGTTTATGTGCATCACATATGTACAGAGGCTAGAAGAGAAGGCATCAGATCCTCTAGAACTGGAGTTACATGCAATTGGGAACTGCCACATGGATGCTGGGAACTGAACCTGGGTCCTCTGCAAGAGCAGCAAGCACTCTAGACTGCTGAGCATCTTCCCAGCATCGAGAAGCTTCTCAACTGGCAATAATTTATGCCACAGGCTGAATGGCCTTGCTCAGAACTCTAGAGATGTGGCCAGAGCCTGTCACACCACAGATCCCACTGTGACAAAACAATGTAAGAGAAGAAAGATTTATCTTGGCTCACTGTTTTAGGGGGGGTTCAGTCCATCACAGCTGGGAAGGGACAGTGTGTCCAAGGCTGCGGGGAAGGGACAGCTCAACAGTGGAGGGTGGGAGTGTGTGTCCAAGGCTGCTCACATCACGGTGGACCAGGAAAGAAAAGGCCAAGCCAGAGCCAAATGCTGGGATAAACCCTTCAGAGGCAAAACTGATCTTCTTCCAGTAAGGTCTCATGCCCTGTTGCTCTCACGATTTCCCAAAGTAGAACCTCAGAAACAAATGGGAGCTGTGGGTAGAGGGGGCATTTCAGGTTCACTGCAACATTCTGACAGCACCCAGTCTTCCAGGTGACATAGAGAGCTGCTTATAACAAAGCCTGGAGGGACTGCAAAGCTCTGGTTGGCTCTGGGATCGTCTCAAAGACCCTTATTGCTCAGAAAATCAATTACAGGATTAGATCTCCCCTCAGTAGGTATGGACTGCTTCCAGGATTGCCAAGGAGGTCCAAGGCCACACTCAGTCAAGTTTATCTTATAAAACAGAGCAATGTTCCCATGTCACCTGGGCATATATTCTCATGTGCTTTAAACCTTTAGAGCAATGGTTCTCTGCTTTCCCTGTGCTGTGACCCTGTAATACAGTTCCACATATTGGTTTTTTGAGACAGGGTTTCTCTGTATAGCCCTGGCTGTCCTGGAACTCACTTTGTAGACCAGGCTGGCCTCGAACTCAGAAATCTGCCTGCCTCTGCCTCCTGAGTGCTGAGACTAAAGGTGTGCGCTACCATGCCTGGCCTTACTCATATTTTGAGACAGGATTTCTCTATGTAACTCTAGCTCTCTTGGAACTCTCTGTAGACCAGGCTGGCCTTGAACTCAGAGTTCCATCTGCCTCTGCCTTCTGAGCGCTGGAATTAAAGATGTGAGCTACTATACCTGGCTATACTTTAAGAAAACAAACAA
>LR753356.1:549524-565792 GCA_902729485.2 Mus minutoides | reverse complement strand
AAGAAAACAAACAAAGCTATTTTTATTTTATATGCCTACATGTGTGCAGTCCCTGTAGAGGCCAGAAGGGGGCATCCGATCTCCCTGGAACTGGAATTACAGGCAGTCGTGAGCCACCCCATGGGTGCTGGGACTTGAACTTGGGTTCCTTAGAAGAGCAGCCAGCCAGTGCTCTTAACTGCTAAAATATCTCTCCAACACCCTCAGCTTAACTCTTAAATGCAGTAACTTGTGAGTAGAGAGATGGCTCAGCAGTTAAGAGCACTCATGCCTCTTCCAGAAGACCCGGGTTTGGCTCCCAGCACTCACCTCAGGTGGCAGCTTTCAACCCCTGTAGTCCGTCTTCAGGTGCTCTGGCGCCTTCTTTTGGCCTTCATGGACATCTGCAGCACAGACAAATACTCATAAATACAAATTAACAAATAGTCTTAAAAGTGGGAAATCAAAGGCAATGTAGAAAGTGTTAGCTTTTACTCCTGGCAGTGTTTGGACAGGCTCTCTCTCCCAGGCAATATGACGGTATATTCTATCATTTGATTTGTTTCCAGAATTGTCCTGGAAAGGAAAAAGAGGAGGTCATCAAAGGGGCAGAAAATAAGTTGTACTCAAAATGAAAACACCTACTCCCCCCAAACCAGAGCATCCTGAGGTTTCTGGAGGCTTCTAAAAATAACATTTCCCTCACTTAGACAAGTTCTCCCTGTGTGTGTACATAGCGCAGATAAGCCTAGAACTCACTATGTAGCCCAGGCTAGACTTGAACTCCAAATCCTCCTGACTTAGCCTCTCCTAGCTGTAATCCTCTGCTGATATTATATGCAAGTATCCCCACCTTCAGTTCAGAGATATACAAATGTACCAGTGAGGGAGCAATCACTAGAAATTCTCAGGCAAGTCACCTCCCAGGCCTCAGTTTCCTCATCTGTCCAATGGGCACAATAATAGTACCTAACTCACATCTTGCTCAACCCTGAAACTCCAAAGTACTTGATACAATGTATCATTGATAAGTACAGACTGCATTAATTAATTAATTAGTGGCTTTCCAGTATTAAATAAGATGACATATACAGCCCACAGTGTATGGCACTCATATTCTAGGGACTAAAAACTATCCGTATCACTCCCACCTCAACAAGGTCTCACTTATAAACCCAGACTGGCTTTGGAACTCACTGTGTAGCCCAGGTTGGCCTCAACTTGGCAGTAATCCTCCTACCCCAGCCTCCCTAGTGCTGGGCTCACAATATGTGCCACCACACCCAGCTCATGCCTGTCTACTGACTCAACAGCTCTACCTGAAGAATTGAAAACAATAGCAACCATTTAGGTAATTAAGGGAATAAATGAACAATTATGATAATCTTATTCAGGTGATCGGTAATTAAGGACACACCAACAATTTAGATGTAAGGGTGCCACTGGAAAGACAAGTGTCTATCTTTTGAGGGTGAGGAGTCTATGTGCGTAGTACACAGAAAGTCGCACATGTGTATGTGGGGGTAAAGAGGCCTTATGTAGCCCAGGCTAGCCTCCAATCATATGTGGCTGAGGATGACCCTAAACTCCTGATCCTCTGGCATCCATCTTCTGAGTGCAGGTGAATATCACCATCACCACAGTTTTATTCAGAGCTTCCTGAATGCAAGCTACAAACTGGGCTACAACCTCAGTCAGCCCCCACAGAGACTCTGTAAATGATGCGCTAAGGAACTGTCCTCAAAGTGGGCCAGGGAATAGCAGTATCCGTGCTACTTGGGAATGTGTTAAAAATATAAATTGTGGGGCTGGAGAGATGGCTCAGTGGTTAAGAGCATTGACTGCTCTTCCAAAGGTCCTGAGTTCAATTCCCAGCAACCACATGGTGGCTCACAACCATCCATAACAAGATCTGATACCCTCTTCTGGGGTGTCTGAAGACAGCTACAGTGTACTTAGATATAATAAGTAAATAAATCTTTAAAAAAATAAATTGTTCAAATTTTAAAAATATTTTTGTGTTTATTATATGTGCATGTACAGGCTCATGAACGCATTGCTTTGTGTGGAGGCCGGAAACTAGTGTCAAGTTTTCTCCTTGGAGATGGAGGGCTCTGACTGAGCCTGGAGCGCATTGATTCCTGTAGGCTGTGTAGCCTGTGAGCCAACCTCCTGTTTCTGCAGCCTCAGTGCTGGGGTCACAGATATCAACACCACAGCCATACCTGAAGGCTCATGGCAGGCCTTGGCCTCTGCCCAGCAAGCACATTACTGACTGGGCTATCTCCTTACCACCCTTAATTTGTCTTTGTTTCTTTTGAGAGTGGACCTCACTATTTAGTCCAGTTGGATGGTATGCAGTGTAGCTCAGGCTATCTCAGCCCTCGGATGTGGTTGGATACTAGACATAAACCACCACTCCCAGTTTAAGACTTACTTTTAGGGCAGGGAAGTTGTCCTCTGACCACTGAGCTGTATGTAGCAAGTGTATACACACACACACACACACACACACACACACACACATCAGAAATGCACACATAAATAGGCAGATAAATGGTTTGTATATGTTTTCTTTTAATAAGGTGATTGTGATTGTGTCCAAAGTCAAAGTCCCACCCTTCCAAATCCGTCCCCCCACTAGCCCATCTCCTTTTCAGAAAAGGGGAAGCCCCCATTGGGTACCACCCCACCCTGGGATAGTGTCTTTGTCAGGGTTACTACTCCTGCACAAACATCATGACCAAGAAGCAAGTTGGGGAGGAAAGGGTTTATTCAGCTTACACTTCCATACTGCTGTTCATCACCAAGGAAGTCAGGACTGGAACTCTAGCAGGTCAGGAAGCAGGAGCTGATGCAGAGGCCATGGAGGGATGTTCTTTTTTGTTTGTTTGTTTGTTTTGTTTTGTTTTTGAGACAGGGTTTTTCTGTATAGCCCTGGCTGTCCTGGAATGCACTTTGTAGACCAGGCTGGCCTCGAATTCAGAAATCCACCTGCCTCTGCCTCCCAAGTGTTGGGATTAAAGGCGTGCACCACCGCGCCCCGGCATGGAGGGATGTTCTTTACTGGCTTGCTTCCCCTGGCTTGCTCAGCCTGCTCTCTTATAGAACCAAGACTACCAGTCCAGAGATGGCACCACCTACAAGGGGACCTCCCCCCTTGATCACTAATTGAGAAAACGCCTTACAGCTGAATCTCATGGAGGCATTTCCCCAACTGAAGCTCCTTTCTCTGTGATAACTCCAACCTGTGTCAAGTTGACACAAAACTAGCCAGTATAGATATCCTGTCCCAGTAGGCCTAAGCACATCTTCTCCCACTGAGACCCAACCAGGCAGTCTAGTTACAGGAAGGATATCCAGTGGCAGGCAACAGTCAGAGACAGCCTCCTCTCTGTTAGAGGACCCACATGAAGACCTAGGTGCATGTCTGCTATAAAGGTGTAGGGGTCCTGGTTCAGCACTTGCATGCTCTTTGGTTGGTAATTTAGTCTGTGAGCCCCCATGGGCCCAGGTTAGTTGACTCTGGAGACCCACCTCTCTCTGTCTTTCTCTCTGTCTCTCTCTCTTTCTCTGCTTCAGGTCAGGGGACATCATAAAGAAAACTGGCATCAATATTGTCATGTGTACCTTTTGCCACATTTCCAATTATGTCTGAAGCACAGTTGCTGGATCAGAGAAGGATGTCTGGAGATAGGGTCTCCTGCAAGTCCAGCGGACTTCAAACGATTTGATGCTGAGGGTAGCCTTGAACTTCTGCCTCTTGTCTACACCTACCAAGTGCTGGAATTACAGGCACACATCACCACACTGTCTAGGAGAGACATTTTATGGCTCCTGCTAGTGCTAGCCAGACTGCTTTCTCCAAGTGAGGTCCCAACACAATTGCACGGTCCTCCCTACCAACGTGCTCTTACTTAAAGTGGTTTTCTTCACTTGCTAAAGAAAATACTAACTCCTCAAAATTTTAACATTAATTTATCTGGTTACTAGAGACAATAGACAGCTTCATACCTTTAAAAATAAGCATAAAAATGATGATAGGGAGCCGGGTGTGGTGGCGCATGCCTTTAATCCCAGCACTCGGGAGGCAGAGGCAGGCAGATTTCTGAGTTCGAGGCCAGCAAGGTCTACAAAGTGAGTTCCAGGATAGCCAGGGCTACAGAGAGAAACCCTGTCTCAAAAACAACAACAACAACAACAACAACAAAAAGATAAAGGGGGAGGGTGATATGTTTTATGGCTGTGTGGCGAGGTATGGGGAAAGGAGCTGGCAGGCCCATGCTGGGGCATCCCTTCCTCCTGAGAGACCAGCCATAGTACCATAGTATAGAAAAGAGTTTATTCAGGATATGGGGAAGGGAGTTAGGGTAGTAGAGGTAGAGAAAGGCGGGGAGGGGGGGGGAGGGAAGGGGAGGGCAGGGGAAGGCAGGGGAGGGCAAAAGAGGACAGGACAGGAGAGGAGAGGAGAGGAGAGGAGAGGAGAGGAGAGGAGAGGAGAGGAGAGGAGAAGGGGAGGGGAGAGGCGAGCCTGGCCATGAGGAGGACAGAGCAGGAGCAAGAAGGGGAGAGCAAGAGAGAGCAAGAGAGAGAGGACCTGGCTGTTGCCAGGTAACTGTGGGGCGGAGCTTAGACAGGATGCTAATAGTGGGCATCCAAAAGGTCCCCTCAGAGGCCAGAAACGTGCATTGGATCTCTGGAGCTGGTTGCAGGCCGCTCTGAACTGTATGGTGTGTGCGCTGGGAACCCTGTGCAGGAGATTTTTTTTGTTTGTGGTTTTTGTTTGTTTGTTTGTTTGTTTTTTGGTTTTTCGAGACAGGGTTTCTCTGTGTAGCCCCGGCTGTCCTGGAACTCACTCTGTAGACCAGGCTGGCCTCGAACTCAGAAATCCACCTGCCTCCGCCTCCCGAGTGCTGGGATTAAAGGCGTGCGCCACCACGCCCGGCCCCCTGTGCAGGAGTTTAACTGTGATCCATCTCTCCAGCCCAGAGTCTCAATTTCTTTTTTTTTTTTTTTTAAAGATTTATTTATTTATCATTTGTAAGTACACTGTAGCTGTCTTCAGACACTCCAGAAGAGGGCATCAGATTTCGTTACAGATGGTTGTGAGCCACCATGTGGTTGCTGGGATTTGAACTCTGGACCTTCGGAAGAGCAGTCGGTGCTCTTACCTGCTGAGCCATCTCACCAGCCCCAGAGTCTCAATTTCTTTCTCCATTTGTTAGCCAGATTTCTGCTACTTTGACAGTTCTGTAAAGAACCAGATTAAAAAGAGGAAAGCTTCGTTCTAGCTCATGGTTTCAGACATTTGGGTTTGTGGTGAGGACAGACATGGAATCTGGAGCCAAAGGAGGCCGGTTGCCGAGTGGGTGCGAGAGAGGCAGGAGAGGGCTGGAGCTGGGCCACAGCTTCCTCGGAATCCAAACTTTCCTTCCAGGGTCGGGGGCCCTTGGGAGATCACGGAGGTTAAACAAGAGGTCACCTTCTGGGGAAGCGGAAACTTGCGAGAATCTGGAAGGCCCTTCTCCAGCTTTCCAGAAGGAATGAACAGCTGTCGGAGGAGACTCTGAGCAGCCCAGCGGCAGAGAGGAGAGATCTCGGATCTGTCAGCTGCCTGCATGGAGTACAGAGTGCTCCAGGGTTGCCGCTTTTGTGAGTCGTCACCCTGCTGGGGCTTTTTGGTGACGCAGCTGTTTTTGAGCCACACCTGGTACTGTGAGTAGCCCCTCACCCACACTCCTTTCTGAGAGAATAGGTGTGTGTGTGTGTGTGTGTGTGTGTGTGTGTGTGTGTGTGTGTGTGTGTGTGTGTCCCCAGGAAAAGTCTGCCACACACAAAGTCCCTTCTAGGACGTGCACCCAATGATCTCACAGCTATCCAGGTAAGTCCCGCCTCTTAAAGGTCCCAGCACCTCCTGCTAGTGCCACAGGGCCAAGCCAAGATCCGGGCAGCAACGCCAGCACTTTCAACTACGGAGCCCCAGCCCAGCCGCTTTACAGTGGATTCTTCCTGTGTTATTACTATTCCACAGGATTTACCTAATACTTATTTACCCAATACTTATCTGTTAAACAAACCTGAGAATGGTCATTGCAACCCAAATCTTTCGGTTTTTACAACCTGAAGTCTCAGCATGCTCCAGGCAAACTCCCTCCTTTCCACGCCTTAATTGCCTCTGCATTTGAGGGAAACACCAGGGGTGATCCAGGGCTCAGCACCCCAGCCCTGCCGATCTGACCTCTGTTTAGGAGAACTCCACTTTCCCACAAAAGGTCAAGGACGCTCAAGACTCAACAACAGGCTCCAGGTGCCAGGAGCAAACCTTGCCCCAAGCAGGTGCAGAGCTGAAACCCATCAACTGAGTCTTAGAAACTTCCTGCTCAAAGTTTTTCTCTGTTGCTAGGAAACCTGGTTTCCTTAGCTGGTCACTGGTTAGCACCCCCTCTTGTGTCCAGAAGAACAAAGTTCAGGGCTTCAAACTTACTCCCTCCACTTCCCTCCTGCCCCCCCCCTCCGTTTCTTTCCTTCTCTGACTTTCCCTCTCTATCTGTGTGTGTCTTTCTCATACACACACACACACACACACACACACACACACACACAGATTAAAATTTTAATGCATGGTTTAAATATTTTTGTGTTTGGTGCTGGGAATCCAACCCAGGAATCTATGTACGCTGGACAACAGCCTCAACCGTTAATTTTTTTAAAGGCCCTCTTTTTCCACCATGTGTATGTGTGTATCTGTGTGCTGTTATGCGTGCATGTAGATGCAGGCGGCCTCAGAGACCAGACATGTTGGATCTTCCTGGAGCTAGAGTTGCAGGTCATTGTGAGCTGCCCGATGTAGGTGTGAGGAACAGAACCTGGGTTCCCTGGAAGAGCAGTATGCACACTTAATCACTAACCCATCTCTCTACTTAATTTTTATCATGGAATACATAGAAAAGTATCCTGCAGAAGTCTGGCATGCCACATGCCTTTAATCCCAGCACTCAGGTTTCAGAGACAAGAGGATTTGAGTCTGAGGACAGCCTGTGCTACCTGTAGATACAGTATCTTAAAAACTAAAGAAATTAGCGGGGTGTGGTGGCCCTTGGGAGGCAGAGGCAGAGGTAGGTGGGTCTCTGTGAGTTCAAGGACAGCCTAGTCTATAAATGGAGTCCAGGACAGCCAGGGCTTTGTTACAGAGAAACCCTATCTAGAACAAACAAACAAAAAACAAAGACAGAGGACTTTGCCATTACCTGATTCAATCAGACATTGACTGCCCAGGCAATCATACATCTCTGGGAACTGCAGGGATGTGCCCCAATCTTTTTGCTTTGTGCTTAATTATCAGAATACATATTTTAAAATGGGAAGTTTGTATAAATAAAGTCACACATTTTCACTCAATATAATGTTTACAGCACTGGAGAGCCATTGAGAGTGATTACTGATCTTGCAGAGGCCCAGAGTTCAATCCCCAGCACCTACTGGGTGGTTGGCTCACTACTGCCAGTAACTCCAGCCCCAAGGGATCTGACACCCTCTTCTGGCTTCTGAAGGTCCCAGGCATTCATGTATACATACTCCCACGCAGACACACACACATAATTTAAAAAAATTAAAATGATCTATCACATTATGTTTGTGACGTTCATCAATGCTATTGCGTGAAAATGTGTTTTCTCATTTTCTTTTAAAATTAATTATTAGTGTGTGAGTGTATGATGTGGGGGTTCAGCTGTCCATGCCACAGTGTAGACATGGAGGTCAGAGGGCTATCCCACGGAGTTGGTTCTCTCCTTCCACCGTGTGGTTCCTGGGGATGGAATTCAGTTTGCTAGGCCTGGGTGCTAAGCTCTCTTACCTGCTAAGTCATCTCGCTGGCCCTGATAATTTATTTGCATTGCTGCATAATATTTCAGTATATGACTATACAATAATTTTATTCTGCTCATGGACATTTGGACTACTTTCAGACTGGGGCTGTCTTGGACAACACTGCTTCGAATCTTCTAACTGTCCTTCCTTATGCTCTGTTGCATGAAGCTGTGCCTCTCTCCCAGATACCGATGTGACAGTGTATCTCTGGTTGTACTAGATAATGCCAAAGAGTTTTCCAGAGTGGCTGAACAAACGCCTGGCTGTTCCTGCCCAGCACACTGCTCATTCCCACGGCACCATTCAGCAACATTTTGTATCACCAGATAGTAATTGTCACCTATCTTGAGGGTGTGTAGCCCATGGTCATTTTAATGATTCCATATAATACAGTATATTACATATGTGTCTTTGAGTTTTATTGTTGTGAAGAGATACCCTGACCAAGGCAACTGGGGCTGGCTTACAGTTTCAGAGGTTTAGTCTTTTATCATCATGGTGGGAAGCATGGCAGGGTGCTAGCAGACAAGGTGCTGGAGGAGCCTGAGAGTTCTACATCTTGATCTGAAGGCAGCAAAAAGACAGTCTTCCACACTGGGTGGAGCTTGAGTATATATAACCTCAGAACCCCCACCCCTACAGTGACATACTTCCTCCAACAAGGCCACGCCTCCTGATAGTGCCACTCACTATGACCGAGCATTCAAGCACATGAGTCTATAGGGGCCAAGCCTGTTCAAACCTCCACAGCATGCCTTCACACGTTTGTCAGTTGCCTGACTTTCATCTGGACTGAAATGTCTATCAAGAGTTGGAAGTTTAGCTCAGTGACAGAGCAATTGCCTAGAAAGTACAAGGACCTGGATCCAGTCACCAGCTCTGAAAAGAAAAGGAAAACTTACACACAAAAACAGATGAACAAGCAGAAACAAAAAAATGAATCAAGGAACATTAAGTTCATAAAAATTAATTTATCAAGTGTGGTACTCCCACACTCTGGAGGCAGAGACAAGCAGATCCCTGTGAGTTAGAGGCCAGCCTGGTGCACACAGTGAGACCTAGTCTCAAAAAGGTGCTTATTGATTTTCGTTGTTCTTTTTGTTTTGTTTTGTTTTTTTGTTTTTCGAGACAGGGTTTCTCTGTGCAGCCCTGGCTATCCTGGAATTCACTCTGTAAACCAGGCTGGCCTTGAACTCACAGAGATCTGCTTGTCTCTGCCTTGTGATGGAGTTAAAGGCATGTGTCACCACACCCGGCAATTTTCGTTGTTCTTCTTCGTGGGGTTTTGTTTGGTTTGGTTTACACATGTGTGCTTGTGTGGAGGTGCCTGTGTGTGCTGTATGTGCAGACTAGAGGCAGGGCATCTTTCTTTCTTGCTTTCTATGTTTTCAGTTTGTCTCTGACAGAGTCTTTCATTATAGCTGTGGAACTCTCAAAGATCTGCCTGCCTCTGACTTCCCAGAAATCACAGGCCCACACTGCTGTGCCAGCTTTATTTAGTTTTAAAATTTTTACTTGCTGTGTGTCTTAGGGTTTCTTTTCTTTCTTTCTTTCTTTCTTTCTTTTTTTTTTTTTTTTTTTTTTTTTTTTTTTTTTTTTTTTTTTTTTTTTTTTTTTTTTTTTTTTTTTTTGGTTTTTTGAGACAGGGTTTCTCTGTATAGCCCTGGCTGTCTTGGAACTCACTTTGTAGACCAGGCTGGCCTCGAACTCAGAAATCTGCCTGCCTCTGCCTCCCGAGTGCTGGAATTAAAGGTATGTGCCACCACGCCCAGCTGTTTTAGGGTTTCTAATCCCATGACAGAACACCTTGATCAAAACCACCTCCCTGGAAAGGGCTTATTCAGCTCACACTTCCATATCACTGCTCACCACTGAAGGAAGTCAGGACAGGACTCAAACTGGACAGGAACCTGGAGGCAGGAGCTGATGCAGAAGCCAAGGAGGGGTGCTGCTTACTGGGTTGCTCCCCATGGTTTACTCAGTCTGCTTTCTTATAGGACCCAGAATGGCCAGTTCAGGAATAGCACCACCCACAGTGGGCTTGGACCTCTAATTAAGAAAATACCCTACAGCTGGATCTTATGGAGGCATTTTCTCAACTGAGGTTCCTCCTCCTTCCAGATAACTCTAGCTCGTGTTAAATTAACTTAATACTAGCCCGGTGGTGGTGGTGGTGCACACCTTTAATCTCAGCACTCAAGCAACAGAGGAAGGCTAATTAATCTCTGAGTTCAAGGCCAGCCTGGTCTACAGAAAGAGTTCACGATGGTAAGGACTATACAGAGAATCCCTGTCTTGAACAAAACAAGGCATAAGACCAGCCAGCACACTGGGTGTGGTGGTGGTGCACATCTTTAATTGGAGCACTCAGAGGCAGAGAGGCAGGTCGATCTCTCCAGTTCAAGAGCAACATGGTCTATATTGAGTTCCAGAACAGCCGAGCTACATATCAGAGAGACCCTTTTTTTTTTTTTTAAAGATCCTTCTTTCTCTCTCTTTCTCTCTTCCTTTCTTTAACTTTTTATTAGTTCTTTGTGAATTTCACATTATGCGCCCCAGTCCCACTCATCTTCCCCTCATACCTGCTTTCCACTCTCGAAACTCCAGCAATACTGGATCCTTACTGGGGTTCCTCTTGGACATCCTGTTGTTGCCCTGTGTCATGGAGAGCTGTAGTGTTGGATCTGTAGGATCGGCTCCTTCATGTACCCCAGCAGTTCATCAACTGGGTAGATGTTGGGTTGGGCCAATTCAAAGGCCTGGATCTGGGCCAGGGCCGTATCTGAGCAACCTGTTGGCTCTCCTGCTGTCACACCCTCATCCCTACCCCTGCCTCCAGGGTCACCTGGCTGCCCAGAGGTTTGGGGCCCACTCTCTTGAGTGCTGCAACTGGTGAGGGCCAAGGACTGCTCTCCAGCTCTCGAGACCCCAGGGCTAGGTCTCCCCCTGCCTGCTGAAGGTGGTGAAGGACAAGAGGGAAGGAGGCTTTCTCTCCCACATCCACGCCAGCACAGGGGGGATGAGCAGTAGGACCAGCTTTGCCACACTCACATTGGGCTGGCTCACCCCAAACACCTGCAATGTGTGGAGCCCTCTCTCCCAAGCACCACAGCTGGGTAGGGGCACAGTCAGCTCTCCTGTTCTCATGTCCCCAGGGCCAGCTCTCCCACAATGCCCAAGTGAGGAGTAGGGCCAGTTCTGCATAGTTCTCAGACATCAGCATGGCCCTAGTGGCAGCCTAGACCAGGGACATCCTCTTGACCTTTGGTGATTACAGATCCCTGCTGCAGCAGGTCGACGCACCCAGACATGGTCCCTGGTGGCTGCGCAGGCAAGGACCCCACCATGGTCCCAGGTGGCATCCCCAGCTACTCACATCAGGCTGTTCTTCCATATCCTCCAGTCTCCAGTTCTGCCTCACTTCCGTGGGCCCACGTCCTTCCGCTTCTCTTTGTCCTCCGTTTCTCCACACTTACTCGCTCCTTTTAGTGGTGCCCAGGATCTCTGAGTGTCTGAGTCATCTCAATGCTATGTGCATTACAGTGCTAGGCAAGGGTCTCCTCAGACACGGTCTGCCCAAACCCAGGCTGGTGTGATTCTGGACTGATGGTTGTCTCAGACTAGCTCCCTGACTGGACTCCCCTGGTGCTGGTCCAGTAGTCATTTCAAGCTCACTCCTTGCCCCACTTGCCTGAGTGGCCCCTTTTGAGAATTGTCTGTCTAGGGCCCATTCCTGCCTGGGGCCTACAGTTGCAGGCTGGGTTCTTCTAGTCTCTGGCTGGGCCTGCCTAGCACCAGAATGGTGATTTTCTCAAACTCGATTTTTTCAGACATTCAGATATTCATAGCACTGGGCATAGACATGGCCTCTCTCCTCTCTGCCACCTACTGATTACATGCATGTGACACAGCCACCATACCTTACTTGCTGTGTCATAAGCAATAGAAAAAGGGAAAAGACAGCTTACTCTGGTAGTCTGGATCCTTCTGGAAGCCAATGCCAAGGCAAGGTTAAATGTTCAGAGACTTGTTTTTTTTTTTTCTTTTTAAATTTATATTTATTTATTTATTATATGTAAGTACACTGTAGCTGTCTTCAGACACTCCAGAAGAGGGCATCAGATCTTGTTACGGATGGTTGTAAACCACCATGTGGTTGCTGGGATTTGAACTCAGGACCTTCAGAAGAGCAGTCGGCGCTCTTAACCACTGAGCCATCTCACCGTTCAGAGACTTGTTAAGAGAGAGTCTGGGTCTGAGAGGATGTAAGGAGGGAAGGGGAAGTTGGAAGGCTATCCTGGAAGTCCTCAGGTGGGAGAATGGTAGAGGGGAGTATGTGGGAGAGGTCTCTGCTTGACACCTAAGGTGGGTGTGTCCGTCGGCCACATTAAGGAGTCTGTGAGCTAAAGGTGAGCATCAGAGGTGTCTGTGTCTCCAGGCATGGGTCTGCCTCAGGATCCCCTCTCGTGCCAGTGTGGACAAGGCCAAGTGTGGCCTTGGTCAATTCTGATCCTGATCTTGGAGCTCTGTCTACAGGACCAGGGTCTTGTTCACACAGCCTGAAGAGGATGGCTAGAGAGATCTTTCTAAAGCCGTCTTGGTATGCCATTCTGTACCCACTGGTAGGCTCCGTTGTCTCACGATTTCACCACTTCCCAGTAGTTCCACCAAGGGGACCAAACATTCAACACTCAGCCTTGGGGAACAGCAACATGTGAACTGGGTCCCTTTCAGGAAACTGGGACAAACAGCTGTCATTGTTGTCCCAGGCTTGACCTTTCTCCCAGTGCCGGCTGACTTGCATGGTCTCAGCGCACACGCAGTTTTCCTTTGGCCTGTGGGCAGATGACTACACAAGTTTGATGACCAGGGTCCAGGATGTCCAAGAACCAACGCCCCTTCATTTTCAGTCCCGTCTGTCCAGTTCAGGATTCCATACTTTATTGTTAGACCCCACTTTGGACTGGAGCTCCTGGAATCCATAGCCTGAGATATAACCCCAGAGCCCAAGCTCCGGTGGTACAGAGGAGCTGAGAACCATCAAGGTCAGTGCTGGACTGGGCTGGGAGGGAGTGCACCACACAGACCCTTGGCAGAGCCAAGAGACCTGGGGGCATAAAGCCCTGAACTTGTCTCTCTCTGATGCGTCCAGGCTGCCAAGGATCAAAATGACCGTGTCCTCCATCTTCCTCTGGCTCTGTTCCATTCTGTGCCTCCTTCAGCTCCAGCTTTGCCCTGTGACAGCCCCATGCCTAGGGGGTTTCAACCTGTAGGCCATGTCCTACTTTTATGGCCACTAATAAGTTGATATTGAAAAAAATACAAGGAAAAACATAGATTTTACCGTTTTAAAAAATCCTTTTATTCAATTTATATGAGTACACCATAGCTATGTTCATGTACACCAGAAGAGGGCATCAGGTCCCATTACAGATGGTTGTGAGCCACCATGTGGTTGCTGGGAATTGAACTCAGGACCTCTGGAGAGCAGTCAGTGCTCTTAACTGCTGAGACACCATGCCCAAGACAATTTATAAAAGAAAGTATTTAGTTTGAGCTTACACTCTCAGAGGATTAGAGTCCATGAGGGTGGGGCAAAGGCATAGTGGCAGGAACCACTGAGAGCTCATGTCCAAGTAGGAGGCAGAGAAAGGCACAGTGGGAAAGGTGCTGGCTTTTGCAACCTCAGGCCTGCCCCCAGTGACACACCTCCTCCCACGAGGCCACACCTTCTCATCCTTTTCAAGCAGCCTGGACAAACTGGAAACAAAACGTTAAACTTCAGAGCTTACAGGGGCCACTGTCATTCAAATTACCACCACAGGAGCTGAACCCAGCTCCTCTGTGCAAGCAGCCCAGTTCCTTTAACTACTGAGCCATCTTTCCTGACCCTCAATCATTTTGGTTTTTTTTTTTTTTTTTTTTTTGGTTTTTCGAGACAGGGTTTCTCTGTGTAGCCCTGGCTGTCCTGGAACTCACTATGTAGACCAGGCTGGCCTCAAACTCAGAAATCCGCCTGCCTCTGCCTCCCAAGTGCTGGGATTAAAGGAGTGCGCCACCACACCCAGCCCTCAATCATTTTTATAGTCTTACTTACTCTGGCATCACCTTCTGTGTGGTTTTTAACTAACTTTTTAACTTAGATTTCAAAGAAAGAAGTTCCAGCATTTTTTTTTTTTTTACTCCTACAAAAAGAAAAGAAAATCTCATTAAATAGCCATTTCCAGTTTAGAACGCCCTATGTAGACCAGGCTAGCCACCAACTTGCAATGACCATCCTGCCTTTGCCTCCTGAGCACTGGGGTTACAGACACATGATGACATATGTGTACAGACACATGATGATTTGTGTGGTCTCATTGAGTGTTCTCTAGTTTGCCGCTGTCGCCCTTGATATAAAGTCTAGAGCTGAGTCAGTATGAAAGCACAGGGCCAGGCTTACATACCGGAGGTCGATCCCCCTCCATCCCAGCACTCAAGACACAGAGGCAGATGGATCTCTGAGTTCCAGGCCAGCCTGGGCTACAGAGTGAGTTCCTGGTCGGGCAGAGGGCTATACTCTCCTTTAGTATTTGTTGAGCCGAAAATACTGAATTCCCCACCCCAGTTGTTATTATTATTATTATTATTATTATTATTATTATTATTATTGGAATAGGATCTCATTGACCTAGATTGTTCTTGAACTCCCTATGTAGCTGAGGCTGGCCTTAAACTCCTGAACCTCCTGCCTCCAGTTCTGGAATGTTAGGATTACCAGCACGCAAAACCATGCTCAGTTTGTGTGGTGCTTGGGATAAATCCAGAGCTTTGTGAACTGGAGGCAAGTGCTCTAATTAAACCAGGCCTCTAGCCTACACACACACACACACACACACACACACACACACACACACACACACACGTTTTGTTACAAGAATGTTTGCTACCCTCACCTATGCAAAAGTCTGAATTTTCTGCGAGCCACTATACGTACATTCTCGTTTATACTCTATGCAATTGGATAAGTGCTTAACCCATCTAGATGGATTCAAAGGAGTCCTCAGATGTGTTCTTACACTCAAGAAACCTAAAGGAACTGTAAGGATGTACAGCTCAGCTAGCAACATGCTCACCTACCAGGCACAGGCACAGGGTTCAAGGCACCCAGTACAGTAGCACATACCTATGATCCCAGCATTCAGGAGGTAGAGGCAGGAGGATCAGGAGTTCAACATTAGTCTTGGCTGCATAGAGAGTTTGAGGCCAGCATGGGCTACATGAAACCCTGTATTTAAAGAAAAAAAAATCCTTAAAATAAAGGAGGGATGGGGTGGGGAAGAAATCTAAAGGAATATTTAGTCGACTTTTTAAAAATTTATTTTATTTTTTTTAAGCACAGGGAACAGAATATTTATTTGGGTTTTAGGAGTCCAAGGGCAACAGGGTTTGTCACTGGGTGGTGGGTCCGAAGCTTTGGTCCCCAGCGTCTTACCTGCAGCAGGTTCCCCTGGGGACCCAGCCTGGTAGCTCCCTGCCTCAGGATGGCTCTGCAGGAACTGTGAGCTCAAGGACACCAGAGAGACCCAGGCCTGCAGATGCCAGCCTGCAGGGCCCAGGACTCATGTTGCCCTAAGAGCAATGGCATCCCAGCTCCTCCGTGCCGACCCAGATGCTATCCCTCTTCTCTTCCCCACGGAGACTGCGTACAAGAGCCTGCCCACTGATGCCGACACTCAGATCACATGGAAGGAAAGAGCTCTTTATTGTGTGGGCTCCTGGTGTCCTCCAGCATGTCGTTCGTTCTGTCTTCCTGGCTCAGGCATGGCAGTGGTTACAGTAGTCACATTGGGGACTGGCTCAGCTGCCCCATCAGGCAGTGATCTCAGTTGGTTCTCCTGAACCCTGAAAGGCAAAGCCAGACGAATGACATAGGACTCTGGAAGCAGCCAAGTGTTGCTCCAACCACCACCTCAAATGCCCACACATCACAGGGATGGCCACAAAGGACTCTTCCTGAAGGCACTGTGGGTCCCCACGGTTCATAGTTGTGGAGATATTACCACTCCCATCTCCAGCACAGAAACACACCATCCCTGGCTTCTAGGTTCTGAGGCACAATACCATCAAGTCCAAAGCCGCCAGGTATGGCTCTGCAGTAGAGCAATTTCTTAGCCTGTGTGAAGCCTTGGATTCCATCCTAGCAAAACACACACACACACATACACACACACATACATACACACACACACACACACACACACACACACACACACACACACACACAGAGGCAGGGAGGAGGTAGCATTAGAGGAGTACAGAGTTCCTTGCTTTTCTTCAATGCTGATACCCCTCTGCATACTTCCTCACTTAGGGACAGTCTGTGCAGTAAGAAAAGCACCAGCTTTCCAGCCGAGAAGCCTGAGGCTCAAAGAGGCTCC
>LR753356.1:408361-494695 GCA_902729485.2 Mus minutoides | reverse complement strand
TCTTTCTTTCTTTCTTTCTTTCTTTCTTTCTTTCTTTCTTTCTTTCTTTCTTTCTTTCTTTCTTTCTTTCTTTCTTTCTTTCTTTCTTTCTTTCTTTCCAAATAGATATGCAACCAGTTGGGTTCTGTGACTTGTCACCTATCACGTCAGAGCTAGAGAAGCACTCAACAAAAACAAAGCAGGGTATGAGGGCGCATGCTTTCCTGGTCTACATGGAGAGTTCTAGGATAGCCAAAGCCACACAGTGAAACCCTGCCTCAAAACAAACAAACAAACAAACAAACAAACAAACAAACAAACCAGACTATCACCAAGGCAGAGCCCATCTTCCTGCTTCTGTCTGGTGGATGTGGCTATTATAGGGTGTTAAGTAGGCTATTTCCCCTTCTTCCTGTACCACCAATGCTGTGAGGCACCTCTTCACAGGGCCCCACTGAGAAGTTCAGTAGTGAGGTAGAAAGCAAAGAAAAGATGGGGCGCCTGCTGCCTACCACGCAAGCTGTCCCTGCGGGGCCTCCTTCTGTGTTTCCTGGGACCTCTGGAGGGCTGGTCCTCATCGCTGCTGTCTGTGAGGAGCAAACACAAGCTGTAGAGCTTCGGTTGGAAGGAGTTACAACTGCAATGGCTCTGGTGGACATTCGCAGTCTCCCCACACTATGGAGGAAGGAGCTCTGCCTGGCTTGTGGCCTCTAACTTTCTGTCCTCTCTGTGTTTTGTGACTGAGCCCTACCTCTGCTGCTGCCTAGAGAGGTTTTCGTGAGGAGGCAACCGAGTTCCATGACACACCATCTTACGGAGTCCACTAAGCACAATGCTATATCATCTCTGTCCCCATGACGTCATATGACCCTGGGCATCTGCCATGTGTTCTACTTGCCTGGAATGTCTTTCCAACTTGTCTCCTTGATTGTGACGTTAAGCTGATGTCAGATGTCCTATAGAAACCCTAATCATATTGCTTAAGCCCTCCCTGCCTCCACCCAGTCACCATGATGGCTGGGAGATGTCTGTCTGTCCAGCCAACTATGCTCCTGAAGGTCACAGCCTAGCCTGGAGCAGGAGCCTGGAGGGGGGTAAAGCTTGTCCAGTTGTGCATGCCTTAGACTAGTCAGTGGACAAAGAATTCAGAGCCAGGAGTTTCTGGCTACAGGGCTTTCTCCCAGGATTACCAAGATGGCACTGGGTGAGTTCCCTCCGTATGCTTGAGGGCTTCCTGGTCAATTGTATTCATTTTTTTAAAAAAGCCAGGAAATCAAGCTAACTGTGCTTCTAAGTCAGTGTTAGTGTAATTTCAAGCTAACTGTGCTTCTAAGTCAGTGTAATTTCACCTGACACAGAGGAAGAGTTGTCTGGTACTAAAGGTGTCCCTTGGATTCCACGGCAAGAAGGTTCTAAGACTTGCCACACGTACCAAAATCCACGGCCATGCCAGTCCCGTACATACAACAGCGTGGTGTTTGCGTAGAAACTGTACATGTCCTCATGTGTTATTTTTTCTTAATTTTAAAAATATTTATTATGAGCTGGGCAGTGGTGGCACATGCCTTTAATCCCAGCACTTGAGAGGCAGAGGCAGGCGGATTTCTGAGTTCGAGGCCAGCCTGGTCTACAAAGTGAGTTCCAGGACAGCCAGAACTATACAGAGAAACCCTGTCTCAAAAAATAAAAATAAAAATAAAAAATAAAATAAAAAAATAAATTATTATGTGTGTGGGAAACTCGTTCAAGTTTATCTTAACGATAAGATCTTTTTTTTTTTTTTTTATATGTAAGTACACTGTAGCTGTCTTCAGACACTCCAGAAGAGGGCACCAGATCTCGTTACAGATGGTTGTGAGCCACCATATGGATGCTGGGATTTGAACTTATCACCTTCGGAAGAGCAGTCGGGTGCTCTTACCCGCTGAGCCATCTCACCAGCTCCTAACGATAAGATCTTGAGTGACTTTATTCCCACCTCCTTTTACTTTGGGGACAGGGTCTCACTATGTAGTCCTGGCTGGTCTAGAACTCACTATGTAGACCAGAATGTCATCAGATTTGTGTGCTGGAATCACAGGCGTGTGTTACCATGTCCAGCTATTTCCTCTTTTCTATATTTTACACATATACATCAGTGAGAGAGAAAAAGTATCTTTACTGAAAAATATCAAACAATATAGAAAATATAAATAAAATAAAACTTACTCCAGCTTCTATCAACCAGGGACAACATCCATCAGCAAGTGACTGACATTATTTTAGCTTTGCCTAGGATTTATTCATAACATAAATTTGGGTTTTAGATAGTTTGTTTTATTTTTGCTTGCTTTTGGCAGGTTTCCTATGTAACCCAGGCTAGTCTGTTCATCTTTCTGTCTGTGCCTTCCAAGTGCAATACAAGTGTATACACGTCCACTAAGCACAATGCTATATACGTGTATACCACCCTCCTTGGCTTTATTTAGTAGTTATTTATTCATGTAGCCCAGGCTAGCTAAAGATGACCATGCATTTCTGATCCTCCTGCCTCTACTTCCTGGGTGGTAGGATTATAGATGGGTGTCACCATTCCAGGTTTGTGCTGGGCTGGGCTGTGCATGTCACCCAGGGCGCTCTGTGCTAAACAGGTACTAGCAGAGCCTCGGCCCAAGCCTAGGAATCTGTAAGCAAAAAGAATTGGAAGCTCAGGCCCACCATGTAAACTAGACCACAGTGCAGAAGCTCCATTTGAATAGTCAGAGAGGCCGCTCCCATCCACTGTCCAGTCATTGAAAGACCTTCAAGGACTCTCCAGTTTGTTACCGAGCCTTCCTTCTTAATGCAGGCAGCATAGCCTCCATGTGCCTCACCTATAAAATGAGACTAACAATAGTACTACTTCAATAGTACTAAGTCTTCTTCAATGGGGTCCTGTGACAATTGGTCGAATTCTTATGTGCAAAGTAATTGGAAGAGTGTCTGGTTTACATAAGCACTCATTGAATGATAGCCTCGATGTTGTTATAAACTCAGCTCTATATGTTTTCTAAATTTATTTTTTATTTTTATTTTTATTATTGTTATTATTATTATTATTGAGACAGGGTTTCTCTGTGTAGCTCTGGCTGTCCTGGAACTCACTTTGTAGAGCAGGCTGGCCTTGAATTTAGAAATCCACCTGCCTCTGCCTCCCGAGTGCTGGGATTAAAGGCCAGGCTGGCTTCAAACTTAGAAATCCACCTGCCTCTGCCTCCCAAGTGCTGAGATTAAAGGCATGTGCCACCACGCCCAGCTTTTATTTTTATTTTTTATCGTTTATCTTTTTATCTTTTGTTTTTTTGAGTCAGGGTTGCTGGCTGTCCTGCAGCATGCTCTGCAAACCAGGCTGGCATTGAACTCAGAGATCTGTCTTTCTCTGCCTCCTAAATGCTGGGATTAAAGCACTGCCCAGCTACTAAATTTATTTTTATTAGTGTGTGTGTGTGTGTGTGTGTGTGTGTGTGTGTGTGTGTTACTGGGGATGGAACCTAGGGCTCTTGATATACAAGGCAAGCACTGTACCATCAAGTCACATTCCAGTCCTAAGAATGTTTGCTATACCTGAGGAGGAGGAGGAAGATGAGGAGGAAGAGGAAGAAGAGGAGGATGAGGATGAGGAGGAAGACTTGTCTCTCTTATATCGCTCCCGGGCCTTCCCATGTTGCTTGTGGAGCTCTGTCTCTTGGTCTGGAGGCACACAGGGAAGGTATGAGTTTTTCTTGTCCCTTGCCCCATCCCTGGCACCAGTACAGCCTCTTCAGGGAGCACTCATCAAGCCAAGAGGGAGGACTACTCTCCTGAAAATCCAAGGCCCTTGGAAGGTGTATAAGATCAAGGTTCTCAGAGACCCTTGAGTAGGGGTCAGGGAGTCAATGACAGCCTGAGGAAAACATTCCTCTGGATACAGATTCTAGAAAAGAGGCTTCTAAGCCCCTAATCCTACCCCACCCGGAGACGTTCAGACTCAGAGCAGGTTCTGATTCAGGGTTCTCTAAGTCACACAGAGGGTGGCCTATGATCCAAGCACTAAACTCTCCCTTCCTTCAACAGCTGATGCATGAGACCCTTCCCACCTTCTAGAGACTCTCCCCACTTTCAGCGTAAGCTACCCAGAAACTTCTCGAGATCTGGGGAGCGGCTGAGGACCTGCCCGACTAGGAAGTGTGGGGAAACAATCGGGAGCAAGCACATACATGGAAAATCACTTCTCTGCTACAGCTTTGACGTGGTCATCATCACACGTGACTTAAGCAGATCTTGGATGACGGCCCCACCCACGCTGGAGTCTCCCCAGGAGGCTGTGCTCAGGGTCTGGGGAGGCAAACTTACAGTGATCTTCTGTTTCCCTGTGGATTCCACCGCTGTCTTGAGACTGCGAAGAAGATCCTGAAGCCTCCATGGCTTTCCCTAGAGAAAGAACAATGAGTTGTTAACTTCACTTTAGTTAATGTTCTTCATATGTAAAGAGCTTGACAAATAAATAAGGATAGGAAGGGAAACATCCAACATTTGACATTATAAGGATATATATATATATATATATATATATATATGGTTTTGTTTTGTTTTGTTTTTTCGAGACAGGGTTTCTCTGTGAAGCACTGGCTGTCCTGGAACTCACTCTGTAGACCAGGCTGGCCTCGAACTCAGAAATCCATCTGCCTCTGCCTCCCAAGTGCTGGGATTAAAGGCATGCACCACCACTGCCCAGCTAGGATTTTTTTTTTTTTTAGGCAGAGTCTCTCCATGTAGCTCTGGCTGGCCTGGAATTTGCTATGTAGACCAGGCTAGTCTTGAACTCATAGAGATCTGCCTACCTCTACCTCCCAAGTGCAAGGACTAAAAGCATGTGCCACCATTCCCAGAACCATTTTTATTTTTAAACATATTTATTTGTTGATTTGTTTAGTATGTTGCCTTCAAATGCATAACTTGTATGGAGGCCAGAGGACAACTTGTGGAATCCGTTCTCTTCCTCCAGCGTCCTCTCAAGGGTTAAACTCAGACCATCATGATTGACAGCAGGTACCCTTACCCACTAAGCACCTCAACTCTAGGAAAACAATTAGAAAAAAGAGGAGACCAGAGATACACAGCAATATGTTGTCTCAAATAAATGAAACAGGCACAGTGCGGCTGTTTGAAAGAAAATGGCATTCATCGGCTCACAGGGAGTGGCACTATTAGGAGGTGTGGTCTTGATGGAGTGGGTGTGACCTCGCTTGAGTGGGCGTGACTTGGTTGGAGCAAGTGTGTCACACTGTTCCCTTCCTGCTGCCTGCTGATCCTGATGTGGAACTCTCAGCTCCTTCTCCAGCACCTGCCTGCCTGCATGCTGCCGTGTTCCCCGCCATGATGATAATGGACTAAACCTCTGACCTATAAGCCATTCCCAATTAAATGTTTTCTTTTATAAGAGTTGCCTTGGTCGTGGTGTCTCTTCTCAGCAGTAGAAATCCTAAGACACACACGGTGCACAGACATACAGAGAGACAAAATGCCTAAACACATACGGCAAATAATTTTTAAATGCCACCTTATATGTATATTGTCTCAATCATTTTACAAAGGGCATATGTCCATGAGTCCCTGTGCACTGGTGACATACCTGCCAGGATCAGCCCTCACCTGTTAATCGCCATTTCCAGACAATAAAAGATCTTTTGAAAGGTGGTCTGACCCTTACAATAATCCTGCAGGGTCAGCTTTGCTATCCATCCATATGGGGGAGTGTTGGCTCACAGAGATGATGGTCTTGCTGGGATTCCAGAGCTCAAGTTCCATCTATCTAGCACACCTGAAAACAGTGACCAGGGACATAAACTAGCTCATGAGCCACCGTGGAGGCAGCTCAGAATGCTTATAGGTGAAGCTGGTGAAGACCAGACAAAGAGTTCAGAGCTGAGTCCATGTTCTGCTTTACTGAGCTTCTGAGAAGTCACTAGGGGTCACCAGAGGTGTGTCTGCAGGTGGGGGACTCAGAAAATCCCAATGTCTAGAAGAACAGATTTTGGGGGTATGAGGGATATGACTGGGTCTAATAGCCTGATTTTTAGATGGTCAGGAAACTACCACCTGGAGACTACATTTCCCAGAATCCCTTGAAGTTGGGTATAGCCATGTGTTTCATGGGTAGTGGACAGGAACAGATGTAGTAGCAGATAGGAATGTTTAATGGCTGTGGATGAAGAAGGAATGCAAACATTTGGGTGTGTTCTCTGTGTGTGGTGTGTGCAGGTATGTGTTTCTGTGTGGTGTATGTTCAGTGTGTGTGTGTGTGTGTGTGTGTGTGTGTGTGTGTGTGTGTGTGTGTGTGTGTTGTGACTGTGTGGTGTGAGTGTATGTGTGGTGTGTGTAGTGTATGTGTGTATGTATATATGGTGTATGTGGTGTGAGGTGTATGCGTGTGTGTGTGTGTGTGTGTGTGTGTGTATGGTGTGAGTGTGTGATGGGTATGTGGTGTATGTATGTATGTATGTAGGTATGTAGGTATGTATGGTATATGTGAGCGTGTGGTGTCTATGTGGTATATGTGTGTGTATGTATGGTGTGTATGTGGTGTATGTGTGTGTGTGTGTGGTGTGGTGTGGTGTGAGTGTATGTGTGGTGTGTGTGTGTGTGTGTGTGTGTGTGTGAGTGTGTGTGGTATGTGTGGTGTATGTGAGTGGTGTGTGTGTGTGTGTGTGTGTGTGTGTGTGTGTGGTATGTGTGGTGTATGTGAGTGGTGTGTGTGTGTGTGTGTGTGTGTGTGTGTGTGTGTGTGTGTGTGTGATATATGTGGTATGTGTGTTATGCATGTGTGTGCACATAAGTGTTACTGACATGCAAGGATATAACCTCCACACTCCTATACTTCGTATTTCAGGTAGGGCTCCTCAGAGGGCCTTACATCCCCACAAGATCATGAACTAAGATGAGGCAGGGACTCAGGCTGCTTCATGTATCAGATGCCCCTTCCCTAAGTGAATAGGGTGAGGCACAGAGTAAAAGATGCTGATGATAACAAAGACTGTGAAGATAATGAGACAACTCTCAGAGCTCACCACCTGCTGGGCAATGTTCTAACAGCCTCCACTACCCAATAAGGGCTCATTGTGATTATACCCATTTTACAGGTAAGAATGTCAAAGCACTGAGAAACTGAGGAATTTGCCAGACACACATAGCTGGAAAGGGGCTGAACAAGGGCTGCCGTTCTGTCCAGGTTGGGAGATTGGAGCATGTCTGGTGCATCCTCCGGCCTGTCATTAGCATCAGGAAAGAAGCCATAGACAGTCACTAGAAGCATTATGAGATTCCATTGACCTGGCTTAGATTTAGCAACTCTGGACACTAGAGTGAGTGTCCTCATGGCCTTCCACGGCCATGTTTTCTGAGGGCATGCTTTCATTATTTTCTCAGAGATGGGGTCTTGCAAGTCTTTTTTGTTGTTGTTGGGTTGTTTTTTTTTTTTTTTTTTTTTGAGACAGGGTTTCTCTGTGTAGCCCTGGCTGTCCTGGAACTCTTTCTGTAGACCAGGCTGGCCTTGAACTCAGAAATCCGCCTGCCTCTGCCTCCCGAGTGCTGGGATTAAAGGCGTGGTAGCGGTTAACCAGCCTAGTCTTCCACGTTAGGTTCTAATGCTTTGTCTTAGTTCGGCTCCCAAAATTCACACGGGAATCTGCATATCCAGATGCTGAGGGTCCCTGTCCCCAATTGGTTTTGATTAATCAATAAAGAGCCAACAGCTAATGGCTGGGCAGGGTAAAAGAGGTGGGAAAGAATTGCAGGAGAGAGAAAGAGGGATTCTGCCATGAGAGGGTTGTAGGACTGACCACGCTGTAAAAGAGAGGACAGTGAGATGGCTGAAATGTAGGCATGAAGGGAAAGCTGCCCCATGGGAGGGAGCCCAGAAGGAAGCAGGGCAGCAAAGACAAAATATGGATTTAGGGGAGCTGGAGAGATGGCTCAGCGGTTAAGAGTGCTGACTGCTCTTCTGAAGGTCGTGAGTTCAAATCTCACCAACCAAATGATGGCTCACAACCATCCCTAATGAGATCTGATACCCTCTTCTGGGGTGTCTGAAGACAGCTACAGCGTACTTACATATAATAAATAAATAAATCTTTTAAAATATATATGGATTTAGAAAAAATTAACTCAGGAATACCAGAGAGGAGTGTATATGCTAGACCAACCATTGAGCTAGTAAGGCATATTAAAAATCTCTGTCTTGGACCCTGATATAGCTATCTCTTGTGAGGCTATGCCTGTGCCTGGCAAATACAGAAGTGGATACTCACAGTCATCTATTGGATGGAACACAGGGCCCCCAATGGAGGAGCTAGAGAAAGTACCCAAGGAGCTGAAGGGGTCTGCAACCCTATAGGAGGAACAACAATATAAACTAACCAGTACCCCCCAGAGTTGTGTCTCTAGTTGCATATGTAGCAGAGGATGGCCTAGTCAGCCATCAATGGGAGGAGAGGCCCTTGGTCTTGCGAAGATTATATGCCCCAGTACAGGGGAATGCCAGGGCCAGGAAATAGGAGTGAGTGGGTAGAGGAGCAAGGCAGGGGGGAGGGTATAGGGGACTTTCCAGATAGCATTTTAAATGTAAATGAAGAAAATATCTAATAAAAAAAATCTGTCTCTCTCTGTCTCTCTGTCTCTGTCTTCATCTCTCTCTCTCTCTCTCTCTCTCTCTCTCTGTGCGTGTGTGTGTGTGTGTGTGTGTGTGTGTGTGTGTGTGTGTCTTTCATTTGCAAATCCAGAGAACTCTGGTGGTCACTGCTGGGAGGGAGCTCAAAGCAGGTTAACTACTCCCCTCTACACTCACACTGCCGAGCTCAAGTCACCCTCCCCTCTGAGTAGCTGGGGTGCAGGGGTGCAGATCAAACCCAACCTTCTTGGGCAGTACAGCACTGACCCATCAGGAGGGGCATATGGAAACCTCTCAGAGGTAGGGCCTGTGATGGCCCTTTCTCTTTTAATATCTTTGTCCCGTTCTTCCCCTATATACTTTTCAACTACAAGAAAGCATACATAGTTGGTTTTTTTTTTCTTATTTCACAGCCAAGATTTTATCTGCAGGGCACTGCCCAACACTCAGGGACACGAGTTCACCAAGAGGCACAGACGATGACACAGAGCTTGCTGGGAGGAGCCTCTCAAGCCTCAGGGTCAGAGGCCATGCATGACCTGGGCGAAAGTGCATTAGAGTGGGCAAGACCCTGGGTGCCTTGCCAGCGCCACAGAAACCAAACCATAGATTATGTGATTCCCTCTGAGCAGAACCGGACACTGGGAGGTGAGAAAAAGAGAAGCAAAGAGAGAAAGGAGGAGAGAGCACACAGTGTGCAGGGCTGGGCTGAGGTATGTTGTGTTGTGTTGTATTGTGCTGGAGCTCCAACTCAGGACATGCTAAATAGGCTCTCTACCCCTGAGGGACACCCCAGACCCTACTTGCACCCTTTTTTCTGCTTGTTTGGTTTACTGTAGTTTTGAGACCAGCCCTGGCTGGTCTGGAACTCACTATGTAGACCAGGCTAGCGAAGAACTCACAGAGCTCTATCTGCCCCTGCGAAAGTGTCAGGACCAAAGACGTGCACCCCCAGCCACCTCTGTTTCACCGCTATTGCTTGTTCAGGTAAGGTCTGAGCTATATAGTAATATAGCTCAGGCTAGCCTAAAAATTTCAATTCCCCCGCCTCTCACTCCTGAGTGCTAGGATTACAAGCATTCATCATGCCTACTTTCTTCAATCTTATTTAATTCCATGTAAATAAGTCTTATTTTGTGCAGGAGGAAACTGAGGCCCGGGTAGATGGAATAGCCTGTCCAAGGTCTCCAATTCATACTTGGGCCCACTCATTGCCCTACAGAAAAACCTGTTTCCAATCACCACCTGTCCTGGTTAGAGGCCCCTGGAGCCTGAGGTGACCCCTTCTCTGAGGCTGACCCTAAAGGACATGGCACACCTTGTTCTTAGGCACTTTTCCAAAGCACCCAGTACATCTTCATTTTTGTTTGCTCTCCAAGACAGTGTCTTGCTGAGTTTCCCAGGCTGGTCTTACCCCTGAGCTAAAGTCATACTTCGAAGATGCACAGGCCACACAGCCTGGAGTGTTTAGAGCATCTGACCTATCAGGAGGAGAGAGATGGAACCATCACAGAGGTAGGACAGCATCTGGTCCCTTGGAACTAGTTCCAGGATTGACTGAGAGCCACCATGTTTGTGCTGGGAAGCAAACTCAAGTCTTCTGCAAGAGCAATAGCACTTTTAGCATCTGAGCTATCGCCCCAGCCCCAGCCCCAGCCCCAGCCCCAGCCCCAGCCCCTTCTCTTTCAATGTTCTCATCTTTGTCACCAGGTCATCTGGGCTCAGGCCTGGATTTCCCCTCCAGTTCCAGCTGTCACAGGTCTGCTAAGGCCAACTGAGGCTGCTAATGACCCCAACAAGCCCTCTCAGCCTCACAACTTGCTCCTTCCACACCACTGTCACGCCACTCAGGAGGTACGTGTCACAGGATTCTATTTCACAGAGGGGGAAGCTGAGGCCAGGAAATAAAGAAACCTGTATTGAGGCCACTGCTGTGGTCTGAATGTGCTGGCAGAGGTTCATTGGGAAACTTCATCTCAGAGCAACAGTGTTGGGAAAAGGTCTAACAGGACGAGATCAAACCCCGAGGATCTACCCTGGTCATTATGGTGACTTGTGAAAGCAACTTTGTAAGTATGGTGGTGCAAGCCTGTAGTCTCAGCACTCAGGAGGCAGAAGCAGGTAGATATATGTGAGTTTGGGGCCAGCCTGCTCTACATAGTGAGTTTCAGGACAGCCAGAGCTACACTGTGAGACCTGTCTCAAAAAAGAAAAAAGAGGAGGAGGGAAGGAAGAAAGGAAGAAAGGAAGAAAGGAAGGAAGGAAGGAAGGAAAGAAGGAAGGAAAGAAGGAAGGAAAGAAGGAAGAAAAGAAGGAAGGAAGAAAGAAGAAAAGAAGGAAAGAAGGAAAAGAAAAAAGAAAAGGCGGTAGTGGCTCAGTTGGCAGAGTTTCCACTTAGTATGCAAAAGACCCTGAGTTCACCTCCAGCATCATATAAATAGTTATGGTGAATCAAGCCTATAATCCAAGGTCTGGGGAGACAGAGGCAGGAAATTCCAAGGTTCAAGGTAATCTTTGGCTCCACAGAAAGCTGAAGCCAGCCTGGGCCACATGAGAATCTATCTCAAACGAACGCAATAGCAACCAAACAAAAATAAAGCAAGCCTGGCCCTGGCTTGTTCCCCAACCCCACTCCCCACCTGTTAAGAGGCACAGAGGTCTTTGTGCTCACAGATAAGCACACAGGTACACTGTAGTGTGCCATCTTTGTAGGGTCACCCACAAGGCTTCGCGTTATGTAGCTGTGACTGGTTTTGGTGATCTTCAGTCACCCCTCCAATCCCTGGATGGATGCCCCAGTCTCTAATCTCACCTTGTTTTCCTCTGGAGCTCTCCACAGCTTCCAGTGCCCACCCAGCTATTCCCCCAATACTCAGTAGGATGCAAAGGCACAGGGGCCTTCAGGGCATCAGGGATTTTAGGCATGTTGGAAAATCAAATAGACTTTACAAGATTCAACCACCCGGGATCTGGCTCAGCCCCTTGAGTATTTTTTTTTTATGGCTGCTGTAGGAAACGTCCATGCATACAGTGGCTCACAACAGAATACATTTAGTACTTCATCGCATTAGAAGGTCAACACGGGCTTTTCTTTTGTTTCAGTGCTGGGGGTTGAACCAGGACCTCAGCATGCTGGGCAAGCATCTACTGAGCCTGCATCCTCCATCCTGCATTTACTTTTCTAACTTGTATATTTGTGTGCAGAGAAGGGGGAGGGGTACAGCCGGTATAAAATGGATATTCTCAGGCTAAAACCTAGATGTAGACAGGGCTACATTTCTCGCTAGAAGCTGTATATACTGAAACAGATCTTATGCAACCCAAACTGGCCTTGAACGTACTATGGAGCCAGGGCTGGCCATTGAACTCCTGATTCTCTTGAGTCCATATCCCACATCCTAAAATTACAAGCACGCAACACCATGCCCACCTTCTGTTTGTCTTCATTGTTTTTGTTTTTGTTTTTAAGATTTTTTTTTCAAGACAGTGTTTCTCTGTGTTACCCTGCTGTCCTGGAACTCACTCTGTAGACCAGGCTGGCCTCGAACTCAGAAATCCACCTGCCTCTGCCTCCCAAGTGCTGGGATTAAAGGCGTGTGCCACCACTGGCCGGCTAAAGATTTATTTATTATTATATCTTAAATACACTATAGCTGTCTTCAGACACATCAGAAGAGGGCATCGGATTCCATTACAGATGGTTGTGAGCCACCATGTAGTTGCTGGGATTTGAACTCAGGTCCTCTGAAAGAGCAGTCAGTGCTCTTAACCACTGAGCCATCTCCAGTCCCTGGTTTGTTTGTTTGTTTGTTTTTAATATCATTTGGCGTAATGTCCCCCTTTCTCTGGCCTCATGCCCCATCCTTGTTCTAGACCCCCAGAGCAGCCTTTTGCCTTTAGGACTTGCAGGGTCAGCTCAAGTCCTTGTATAGCCTTGCTCTGACCTCCACCCGATACCGCTGTGGTCTACCTTTAAGGACCCTTATGGGCACACTAGGCACACTCAGATCATGCTGCATCAAGGTTAGCTGATGAGTAAACTTCATTCCACATGAAACTCTGGCCCAGGCTTGCATGCAGTGGCTATTCATGGGTGATCCCACTACTGATCAGCTCTGGGGTTTGATTTGCTCCACTTTCAGCCTTGGTTGGCATCAAATTCTTTGGCAACCTGGTGGTTCCTGCTCCTGGAAAGTCACTATATTGATGCCACACAGTGCAAACATCTAATCAGCATAGCACACTACAGCCTAGAGCTCCTGGACCCAGCTGCTAGGGACTAAAGGAATGCACCACCATACCTGACTTGTGCAGTGTTAAGTCCCAATTGCCATCAACCTGACCTACCATTTCTGGCCATTTAAATGTGGACACTGTAGAGGACCTACTTAATCTGTTTTGGGTTTGTTTGTTTTGTTTTTAAACAATATTTATTTTAAATTATGTTTGTGTGGGTATGTACCCTTGAGTACAGTTCCCGTGGGGGGCAGAGGTGTCAGATCCCCTGGAACTGGCTGCTGGGAGACATGGGAACTCAGGGCTTCTACAAGAACTGCACACAGTTCTTACTACAGAGCTGTCTCTTCAGTCCTTAGGAGCTACTCATCTTTATTTTCTGCCAAACTTCTTCCAATCCTAGGTATCCTCTGTGTGTGTGTGTGTGTGTGTGTGTGTGTGTGTGTGTATGTATGTATGCTATATGTGTGCGTGCAGATGTGCTTGCTTACGTATGCATGTGTAGATGCAGAGGTTGACAGTCAGAACCGTCTGTATTGCTCCATTTTATTGTTTTGAGTCAGGGGCTTTCACTGAACCTGGCACTCCCCACTTAGGCTATAATGTCTAACCATTGGGTCCCTAGGGTCCATCAGTCTCCACTCTCCCAGCTCTGACCCATGCCAGCTAGCCTAGGGTTTTATGTGAGTGTTGGGGATCTGAATTCAGATCCTCTTGTTTACATAGCAAGTACTTAGCCTACTAATTCATCTCTCTGCCCACCAGGTTTCCTCTCTGAGCCCATCATGCTCCTGGGAACCCAAATTCCAAGGCCAGGAAAATCAAAAGTACTTCCCTCCTCATTAACCAGCCAAAGCCTGAGAAGACACCAGAAGTCCTGGTTCACCACACCTTCCCACAAAGCCCTGGAAGGGGAACAAGCTTCAAAACTGTTCATTCCAGACTATGCTAACCTCAGTTTCCCCACCTGTATAATGGGATGCTAATCTCTGTTGTTCAGAACACTACGGGAATGAAATTATAAAGCTAAAATACTGCGCATAAAACACAAGCCCCTTTACCTTCAAGATACACTATGGCTCCTCCCTTCCAGACACAATGCCTTCCAAATTAACTAATGGTCTGGTTTCATGGGAGCATGGTGACCAGGAATTCCTGAGACTTCCTGGAGGTTTTCAAGTCAGGGATCCAATGTCAGGAGCAAAATTAGGTGAGAATGTAGTTACCTAATTGTTCCTCACTTGTAGACAGACTGTAGCCCACTACCAGAACCATATGGCTGGTCTGCTTCCATCCTCCCTCTCCAAACACTACTGGATTGCTTTGGACCTATTTCCCCATCGCTGCAATACCCTCCCAACTCTGGCAATCTACAAGAGCACTGCCTTCTAGATAAAGCCTTGAGGGTTAACCTGTCCCATCACAAGAACCTTGGGACTCAGGCATGATGGGACCTGCCAGAGAAACTAGAACAACCTTTAATAATCTTGTGAGGACAGCGATTCTTTAACAAGGAGCTTCTGCTTGGGTGGGTATGGAGGCTTGTGCAATATGAATATTAAAGGCTCCGAGGTCTACAAGAGAGAACGCTCCTTCACTTGATTCCATCTGGTCTCTCTCCTAGGCCGTGCAAGAATCCAATCCTGTCCCAGGATGCAGTCCAGTGCAGTCCACGCAACCCTGCATCCCCTGGGATCCAAGCCTGAGCACTGTCACCGCCCACTGTGGACAGTGCCCACCTCTTAGACCCATCAATCAGAACTGCTGGGGTACACAGAATCAAACATGACCTGTGTGGCCTCGGGACACAGATCCCAGAGTCATTTCACCAGCAGCAGAAGCCAAGGAGTGGCATTCAGAGCCTGCCTCAGAGCAGGACTGCAGGGCAAGAGCTGCAGGGGAAACTGAGTCAGCAGCCCACGAGTCTGGCCCTGGAGGATCCCGAGGCTGCCACCATCTCCACTGAGCTAGTGGACATGTCACTTGCTTGGTAAGGGCGGGGCACATAAAGCCCAGGTGAGTTCCCACTTCACTCCCCTTCTGCCATTTCACCTTTGCAAGTCTGTCTCCCCTGTGTGAGATGGTTGGAGCCATCATGTCGCAAGGGCTGCTACACTAGTTGAGCTAACAAGGTCACTGAGCTCCTGTGAGCGGGAGCCACGTGTTTCCCACATACAGAAAGTGCTTCATTAAAAGCAGTTCCGAACTTCAGAGCTGAGGAGACAGCTAAGTCAGCAAAGCGCTCGCCTAGCAAGCATGAAGACATGATGCCAATGCACGTTTATACAAACAGCCAGGCCTAGGACATACATACATCATCTCAAGGCAGGAGAGGCCTCCAGAGACAGTCAGATCCCTCCAGCTGATGGCCAGCCATCCTCACCTAATCTTCAAGCCCCAGTATCAGTAAAATATCCTGTATTAAACAACAGGGTGGGTGGGCGGGTGGCTGGAATGGTGGCTCAGTAATTAAGAGCAGCCTCTGTTCTTCCAGAGGACCTGGGTTCAAATCCCACTATCTAAAAGGAAGCACCCAACCATCTGAAACTCTAGTCCCAGGGGATCCAATGCCCACTCTGGTCTCTGAGGGCACTAGGCACTCCCATGCACCCAAACATAAGAAAACAAAAATAAGAATTTAAAAATTTCGCATGGTGGCGAACACCTTTAATCCCAGCACTCAGGAGGCAGAGGCAGAGGCAGGCGGATTTCTGAGTTCAAGGCCAGTCTGGTCTACAAAGTGAGCTCCAGGACAGCCAGGGGGCTACACAGAGAAACTCTGTCTCGAAAAACAAAAACAAAAACAAAAACAAAAACAAAAACAAAAACAAAAACAAAAAAAAAAAAAAAAAAAAAAAAAAAGAAAAACCAGGGTTAAGCTGGCAAGGCAGCTTACTGGGTAAAGGAACCTGCTGCAAGCCTGACAACCTGAGTTCGGTCCTCAGGACTGGCTCCCATGAGTTGACCTCCACCCTCCACATACATGCCCCCAAATACTTGTGCAAATACATGTGCATGTACACAAATACATAAATTAATGTAATTAAAACATTTTCTATTGTTGTTTTTGTTTGCTTTAAAAAGCAGGCCTGCACTATTCTTTAGCTTCCTAGTAGGAGGGGCCTAGTGGGAAGACTGGGAAGCAGGCCCTTGACTGTGGAACCCAGGGCTCTCTGGCCTCACTCGCCCGCATGCTCCTTGCTCCTGCTGTGTGATACCTCTGGACCACAGGCCCAAATCGAGTTGCTCACGAGCTAAAACCTTCCCTCACTCCACAGCACTTTTTTTCACTGTTGCTGCAGGCTGCCCTCAACTTCTTTTTTTATACATCTGAAAAATGACCTTGAACTTCTGATCATCCTATCTTCCACCTCTCCAGTGCTGGGATCATGGGCAGCCTGGGCATGGTTTTACAGTGCAGGAGACCTAATGCGGTCCTCATGTGCACTAAGGAAGTACTCTACCAAGTGAGCCAGCCCCAGCCTGGTTTTGTTGTTATTGTTATTGTTATTGTTTGGGAGGTAAGGTCTTGCTGTGTAGTACAGGCTGGCCCCCTCCTGCCTCAGTCTTCTCAGTGCTGGGATTATAAGCATGTACAACATGCCTGGCAAACCTTCTCTGTGTAAGTAGATTAGCTCAGGTGTTTTGTTATAGTGACGGAAAGCTGACTGGTAGAGAACTTTCCGGAGGGAAAGAAGGAAGGCCTGACAGTTTCTACTTCGTCTTCTACTGCTTTGTCCCATGTCAGGCTCGGGGACTGAATGGGGGTGACAAACCACATGGTCAAACCAACTTTCCAGACTAGATGGACCTGTGGCTGTGGCAAAAACAAGGAGGCTGCCAGTCCCTGGGAGCTACCGAGGATCTGTGAATGGCACCTGGGCTGAATGAGATGATGAAAGGGACCATGGAAGGTGACAACGACCCTGACTGTAGCTAAGTGGAGAAGGATGGCCGGCCAGCTTAAAGATGATGGGTTCATTTTTTTGTTGTTGTTTTTTTGTTTTGTTTTGTTTTGTTTCATTTTCTAAGGAAGGAAAGGTTTCTTTGGCTCGTGGTTCGATATCCCCCATCACCATGGGAAGGCACGGAGGCAGGATCCTGAGGCTTCTGCCCCCATCATCCCCCAGTCAGGAAGCAGAGGGATGAATACTTGGTGCTTTGTTTGTTTGTTTGTTTAAGACCTCTGCCCATGAAGTTGGTCCACCCACTTTTAGGATGGGTCTCCTCTCAGTTAAACCTTTCTGGAAACATCCTCAGTGGTGTGTTTCCATGGTGATTCTAAATCCTGTCACATTAGCAATCAGGTTAAGCATCTCAGGAATGTTTTTGTTTTCTTCTGAGACAAGTTCTCCACGTGTAGCCCAAGCTGACCTCCAATTTATAACCTTCTTAACTCCGCTTTTCAGATTCAGGGAATTATAGATCTGTACTACTACACCAGGATAAGATCTTGTTTGAGAATGAGCTTCATGTAGCTGTCTGGCCTTGAACTCCTGAAAAGCTAAGACTGTTAAAAGATAACTCGAAAGGTAAGATCTAGCATGGTGTACAACACATAGTAGGAGGCTAACCACTGCATGCTCAAGTAAAAGCACAGAGCCATAGGTCACATTAACCGAAGCAGAGCCTACAACGAGGAAGACAATTCACACCTCCCCAGCCTTCATCCCTGGGGTTATGCTCTGCCCAGCTCAGGATCTGGAAAGACCAACAGAACCCAGAGAGTGTGGGGTCCTGAGACGCCATCCAGTAGGAATCCTGGAGAAGCAGGGACTCAGTCTGGGGTTAAGCACAATCTGAACAGGCCCAAGCCGGTACCCAGGGTCAGTGCAGGTTCACTCTGGGGCAGGACCTACAGGGTGTGAAACCATCCTGCTCAGTACATGAAGTCATTTTCTCAGAACAACTGCTTTTGGGTGATCCTGAGCACAGTCAAGTGTGGAATCAAGTTTGTCAGCAGAAAGGGCTAGTGACCATGTCAAAGCCCAGAATCATCTCCAGAACAGAAACAAAAGATCTGCTTGTCTTTTCCTTACTTTTTTTTTTTTTTTTTTTTTTTTTTTTTGATACAGGCTCTCAATATATAGCCCTGGCTGTCCTGGAACTCACTGTGAAGCAGGCTGGCTTCAAACTTAGATACACTTGACAAGTACTGGGATTAAAGGTGCATGTCCCCACACAGGTCCTTTTTCTACTGTACTTCTTAATGAAAAGCAGCTAACATCACCTAGCACGGTCCTGATGTGCACCCTTGGCCCCGTGCCAAGCAGGGCACAAGTGCCTCCAAGGACACTGGGGAGCCCCACAGTACAGGTGAGGGGCAGGCCATGCACAGGAGTCCCACTGGATAGACGTGAGGCTCAGAGGACACAGTTGTCACTGAGTCAGCCCCAAGAGTGACCATGTGGCTCCAGAGTCCCCAGAAAGAAACCACAGATGGAGATAGCGCTAATCATGGAAGTACATGAACAGGAAAAGTGCAGCCTGCCCAGCGCTGCTCTCCCAAGTCCTCTGCCAGCCTCATTCCCATTGAGGACACTCAGCTCTCACCTGTGCCAAACTGGTTACTGGACCAATAATGAGAAGAGTGCTAAAAAAAAAAAAAAAGTGGCTCCTCCTCCCTACACACACCCTCCCCAGCTCCCCCCCTCGACCCTCCAGTGGCCAATTTCACTCCCTGTGGATACCAGGCCTCAGGATGCCAGTGCACAGCACCTAATGTATAGACCCTGATGGTTACCAGCTTACAGTGGGATCAGATTCTGATAGCACACTGTAAGTTGAAGGTAAATTGAAACTGCATTTGTGCCTAGCTAGCGGCTCAGCGGTACAGCACACTGAGTACTGGGTTTTCATCAAGTAGCTGATCTGGAGATGGCTGTTCTGTCTTCAGGCCTGGACTAGCGTTTGCTCTAGATGCCTACAGAGCAAAGGATGGCTTGTGTTGTTGCTGGTGTGTGTGTATTATAATAAATGACATCTAGCCCAGTTTAAAAGAGGGCCAAGGATATGAATAGACGTTGCTTATACACATGGCCAATGGATTTTCACACCATCATTCATTTGTGAAACACAAACCACAATGAGATTCCACTTCACTCCCACTAGCGTGGTTAAAATGCTAGTCAGGAACAAGTGTTGACAAGAATAAGACACCAGAGAGTGTCCTTAGAGCCGTGGCAGCAAGGTAAGATTGTGTAGCCTGCCCTGGAGAACAGGTTTGCAGTTCCTCAAAATGCTAATCATAGATACCAGCTGATCCAGGATTTCACTGCTAGGTATATACTCAAAAGAATTGAATTCTGGGCCGTTCAATGGGCAAAGGCGCTTGCCACCAAGCCTGACAACTGGAGTTCAAGGCCCAGGACTTAACAACAGGAGAGAACCAACTCCAGCAAGTTGTACTCTGGCCTCTACACATGCACCATGGTATGTGCACATGCACACAAACATACCCACCCCCACACTAAGTAAGTATAATTTATAAAGAAAGTTTAAAAAGAAGAGAAAACCCATATGTACACAGGGACCAGTGCCTGAACAGCTGTGGCAGCATCACTGAAACTAGCCCGACGATGGAAACAACAGATGTCTCTGTCAACTGGCCAATGGATGCAGTCAGGCAGGGGAAGGCAGGGCAATCTAGTGCCATGTGGATGAGCATCCAAGTCAGAAGGGACCAAATACTGCACACATACAGATTGCCCAGTCAGGGCTGGTGAGGGCGATCGGTGGGTAAAAGCACTTGACACCAAACCTGACACCCTGAGTTCAGTTTCTCATCATTCACATAGCAGAAGGCAAGAACTGGCTCTCAAAAGTTGTCCTCTCATCTCCACATTTGTGTCATAGCATGCACACACATGTATCCCATACATACCCACATATTAAACAAACAAACAACAAACAAACACATCTTTACAGACTCTGAAATGCCTAGCTACATTCATGGGGTCAAAGCAACTAGTTTCTGAGGGGAAGTGCCCGTTGTACGGGACCAGCTCTATGTTGGGATGAGAAGTTTTGAATTTGATAGCCAAAGTTGTATAATTCAGTGAGTATATGGGAAACCTCTGAATTGTACCTTGTAAAGAGGGAAAGATTACAGCAGATTAAAGCCCATCCGTCAATAAAGTAGTTTTGCTTGCCAGGAGGCAGGTGAGACAGGGTCTCATGTAGTCCAGGCTGGCCTTGAACTTTTTGCATAGTTGAGGGTGACTTTGAATTCCTGATTCTCCTGACCCCATCTCCCAAGTGCTGGGGTTATAGGTATATGTTGTCATGTCTGGTTCAACAAAGCTGTTTCAGAGAGAGAGGAACAGGAGACAGAGACAGAAAGACAGAGGAAAAGTTACACACATACACATACACACACACACACACACACACACACACACACACACACACACACACATGGTGGGGTTGGGGGGAGAACAGACATGGCTGAGAAAGCAGCTTTAGGAGAAATTTAGAGCCAGATGGGCTAGTGTGACAGAGGTCACATCACATTGAGTTCTGGTCCCACTCTCTACAGATCTGCTTCCTTGACCAAAACAGGCCCTCCCCCCCACTCCACCACTACCACCACCACCACCACCACCACACACATTATTTTCACCATGCCTCCCCTAACACATGCTCCCATCTCTAGATAGGGCCCTGGATTATTTAGGGCAGTTTTAAACAGAACGAAAGAGAACAATAAGCACTCTTGGATAACCATTCTGTCCCCTTTAAAAGACCTGTTGGAGGTTTGAGAACCAGAATTCTCTGAGCAGAAACCACTGGATGAGGATGGCTGTCATGGGGAGAAGTAACCCCAAGAGGGCTGAGTGGGGTTCCCTGTGGTCTGCCAGCACCCTCTCCCCTGGGTTCATCCCTCCTGATGAGAGGCTATGCCTAGTGGCAGCCTAATGTCCCCCAACCCACCCACCCCACTGTCTTTACTAATTTCACTCTACAGACGCCTGTTAGCACAGCGTTCTCCCAACCTGTCAAGGGAGGTTGGTGGCTTTACCCGATCTGAGCCAGAGGCTGAGGCTGAGACCCTTTGCATCCCTAAGCTTCTGGCTTCCATCACAACAGGCTGAGAAAAGCCTCTAGATACTTAGACAAATCCTTCATTTCCAAACAGGGAAACTGAGGTCCAGCGAGGCCAGGCATTTCTAAAAGTCCACAGCAAGCCAGTGATAAGAGTCAGAGCTGGTCATGGACTGTCTAAGCTATAGAAATGTCAAAACAGCTATGAGGGGCCCCGATGCCATCCACAATGGACACTGAGGGGCCTCAGAAAGCCAGGGAGGTGCAGAGCTGGGCTTCCATCCCAGGCCACCAAGGAAGCACAGGGAGCCAAGCCTAAGGATCAACCATGTCTCCCAATCCTCCTGAAACCACCCCACATGCACCCCCTCACCCCACCCTTACTTGATCAGTCCCATGTCCCATGTCCCATTACCTGGAGTCCCTGGGCTCATGTGAGCTGCAAGGAGAGCTGTGTGTTGATTGTGAATGTGGCCGGGCTGGGAAAGGAGAGGCCATGGCAGCGTGACAGCAGAGGGCGGGGCAACCATGACGTTGCCCTGGGCCCCCGCTGGCTCACCCTGGTGCTATGGCATTCCTTCCTGTGGTGCTATCAGCCCCCAGGCCTTCCTGTCTGACTTGCTTCTTCCCCCAGCATCCTAGGAGGGGCTGATGGTGGCAAACGCATTCCCCACAGACCCCAGGAACACACTGTAACCTGAAGCCCCGAGTGGCAACCATGTTGGACCTCCCCAGGTTGTGACAAGCTCCAGGAAGGGAGGAGTTGAGGGTTTGCCTTGGGTTCCCCCTCCTTACCCAGGAGGTTGATTCAGGCTCCAGTCATGTGTCCCGACCTGCCCTGCAAGTTAGAAGATGCTGTCATGTTCCCTGCTCCTGGATACCAAGGCTGGAGTGGTGTATGGAGAGGACGAGGGAGTTCAGAGACCATGGAGAGGAGCTGAAAGCCATACAGTGCTTCCCCTTGGGGAGGGAACTGGGTGGAAGCAAGGAGAGCAGCCGCCTGTCTAGGATGGGTAGGAACTCAATCCTCAAGAGGCAGGAAACCAAGGGTTACCTCACCCAGCTGCCACCTCTGCGGTGTGCTCACTCATCAGTCACCGGGAGCAGCAGGACAGGAAATGTTTGCTGCCACTGTCGAGGGGGAGTGCCGGCCAACAGGGATAAAACAGGAGCTTCCTGGAAAAGCAGCCCCGCTCATCCTCAGGCCTGACCCAAGACTGTTCGCTTAAGCTCAGCATGTGCTCGACCTGTGAAGCAAGTTCTACAGGCCTGCCTCTGATTTGCCCCCCAAGCCCCATCCCCACCCCCAATCCACTTCCACAGCCACCACGTGGTTCTTACACCACCACTCCTCTTGCCCTGCTTCTGCCCTGCCCCACCCCATTGCTGTCCAACTGGGCAGCTAATTCAGCTCCATGCCCACTATGCATAACTGTTAGTTCTCAGGGCACAGCCCATTCTCAAAATCCATCTGCCCCGTGCCTCTTGTTCTTAACTCCATGACAGCCTTTCTCCCTCAGCCAGTGCTATCCCAGATAGGCACCTACCTCAGGACCTTTGCACTGGCTGTCCTATTCAGAACTCTTTCCCTTAGAAAGCCATCTACCTTCACTCTTTAGGTCTCTATTCAAATGTTACCTCCCCAAGGGGCCTGCTGTGATCAGCCAGCTAGAGCAGGAGCCCTGGCTCTAGCTCCTCCTCAGCCTACCTCAGTCTGTTTCAGCCTGCCTTAGCCTGCTTCAGCCTGCCTCAGCCTGCCTCAGCCTGCCTCAGCCTGCCTCAGCCTGCCTCTCTGTTCCACACTCCACACGTTATTTTCTGGCGCAGATTTCCTCATTAAGCATGTTCTCTAGGATCTGGGACAGGGACCAATGTGTAGAAGGCATTCAGTCAATTTTGCTGCATGAGAACGAGATCAGAAAGGTTAGCCTGACATGTGCGTGTGTGGTGGCGGGGAGGGTGGAGGGCACACTCCAGACATCACTCCAAATGGTATGAGAACAAACAAACAAACAAACAAACAAACAAACAGAAAACCTTATTTATTCTCATAATGTACTCACTTCAGATGAACAAGAGACAAAATCACCTGGAAACCTCTTAGAAACTGCTAAGCCCTGGGCCCTTCCCAGCCACATGCAGTCACAAGTTGTCCCCAGGCTATCCTAGCACATCTGTGCTGACACCTGCTCATGTCAGAGCCCCACCGGTCTGAATGTTTTCTGCCATCTGAAGACTTAAATGCCTGGCACACAGGAAGTGCCTTCCCAAAGGAATCGTCTAACTTTGCTTTCCCTTCTTCTGATTCTGTCATGAGGCACTTCCCCGACCCCCCCACCCTCACTTCACCCCTCCCCTCGCCTCAGTTTCCCTCTCTGCCTCTCCTATAGCATCTGCTTAGATATTTACCTGGAGCCTGACAGTGGTACCTCCAAGTGGGCAGATGTCATAGTCAGGGGGGACCTGTCTGAGGTGTCAAGGAGCCCCTGCCCCAGCTTAGCTCCACCCAGGTGATGTCAGTGCCCAGCGTGTGGGTGACTCACAGGCTGCCACCAGGATGGAGCACAGGTTACAGCCCCGGGGAGGCAGCACAGCAGCTGGGCTTGACTGACAGCTTTCCTGCATTCCAGAACTGCTACCCAGGCCCCTGACTCAGCAGGCACGTGCACCCTACAGACAACAGTCAGACAGCCCAACCTCAGTTTCCCTACTTGCTAAAATGATAAAGCAGCAAGCAGCTCCTTACACATGACAAGGGTGCTGTGTCTGCTGGCCAATGACACCCAGCCTTTGCTATGTCTTAGTGTTCTTAGGATTAAACCATGGGATTCTTAAAGAAGCCCCCAGTGACTTGTTAGACCTGATACATACATATGTTCTGTAAGTGTAGGAGGAAAAGAAAAGAAATCCCCCTGCTATGAGCCCCAGGGGTCTGGCGGTTTACACCCCTCCTAGAAGGATGTCTGGGAGGACAGGACCTAGCTTTTCCATCTGAAATTGCCTGTAAAATGAATTCTCCAAGGCCAGGGGTAATGGCTCACACTTGTATTCCCAGTACTCAAGAGGCTGAAGCAGGAGGATTTCTGTGAGTTTGAGATCAGCCTGGTCTACATAGGGAGATTTTAGCTTTAAAAGTCAATTTGTTTAATTAAATTAAACACAAACAAACAATTCTAAATCAAAGAGTATTGTGTCCATTTCATGGATTTAAAAAGTGAGATGAAATTATTTTCCTCAAGGTCACAAGGCTGGGCTGAGATTGGCACCAAGGTCTCCTTGGCTTGAAACCCCCAACCCCTCCCACTCCATGGAAAAACTCCAAGTTAATTCACAGGCTTACACAGCTCTACTTTATGCTAGTCAAATCTACAACTGAAACCTGAGCTTTCCCCCTCCTCCTCCTTCCTCCTCCTCTCTCTGCTCCTCCCCCTTCTCTCCCTCCTCCGTTCTCTTCCTCCTCCTTTCTTTGGGAACCAAACTGAGGGCCTTCTGCAAGCCCCCATCACTGAACCACGCCCCCAGCCATTGATCTCCTTTCTGTGATGGCTAACCTGCTGGACATCACTCCACACACCTTTCTCTTGGTGAGATGTCAGTCCATGCATCTGGCCTGCTTTCTGCTTGCTCTTGCCTTTGCTGCAGAGTTGATGGGAAGATTTAGATCCTTTGTCAGGTCCTGGTGGGCAGATAGTTTCTGTGTCCACAGGCCACTCTCTGAGAGTGCTGAATAGCCATTTCCCTTGTCTATTCACAGCAGCGAAGCAGACTGAATGAACAGTTTTTTTAGTGGTTTGGATTCTATCCCCCTCCCCCCAGTGCTGTGAATAGAATGTAGGCCTCCTGCATGCCAGGCAAGGGTACTGCTGAGCCACATCCTGAACCTAGCACCTCACTGGTGGGTGCTGGACAAGAGCTCTATGGGTGAGTCAAGTCTCCAGCTGGTGAATAGTCATTCTTTTTCGAAACAAAGTCTCACTATGTAGCTGTGGGTGGAAGTATTTTGGATACCATGCTAGCCTCCAACTCACAGAGATTCTCCTGTCTCTGCCTCTCAAGCGCTGGGATTAAAGGTGTGAGTCACCATGTCTGACCCTAGAATGGTCATCCTTAAGCTCATTTTATAGCTGAGAAAGTCTAGGCCAGGAGGTAGAAAGGAATTGTCTGTGGATGCCAAGGACTTTAAGGGCAAAGGTAGGACCACAAAGCCAGATCCCCTGCCCTCCAGGGAAGACCTCATGGGCTTTCTGTAGAAGGAGACACTTTCCTTGCTCTTCTCTCTCACCTCAGACAGGTGTGCACTTCAGAGCAGCTCCATGACAAGCCCATATTGCCAAAGCAAGAGAAGGCAGACAGGCCACTGTGGTGGGGAAGGGCCAACTTCCAAAAGGACCCATTTGAGGAAACATCTCCCTCCAGAAGAGGGAAGGGTAAGACCCCCAAGCAAGTGAACTTTAGGGAGACCCTAAAGCCCGGGATTAAGTAATTTATTTGAAGTCACACAGTCATTAACAGTAAGTTTTGGAGGTTCAGAAACAGATGTGGTGGTACAGATGTGTGGCCCCCAATGTTAGCATGGAAGAGGTTGAGGCAGGAGGACGGTGACTTTGAACCCAGCCTGGATAATACATCAAGACCTTGTCTTAATTCAAACAACAACAACAATAAAAAAAAAAAAATTGGAGGTTTCAGTTAACCAAACTTACTGTGGCACAAACACTGGCTTTTTATAGGGGAAGGAAAATTGAGAGCAATAAATGTACCTGATTGAGGAGCCAAGATCAGAGAGAGGCAGATGTATCCAATAGGTCCTGGAGAAACCAATGTTTGGGTTTCAGGGAAGACAATAGGGACAGCCATGCTGAGGCCCTCTTTCCTGGGGACCAGTGTACCGCTAGAAAGGGGCAGGGAAGGCTGCTCAGGTGAGTCTGAGGTGGCTCAGCAGGTGAAGGCACTTGCCAGGAATGTCTAGAGACCTTAGTTCAATCCCCAGAACCCACGTGAAGACAAAAAAGAGAGCCAACTCCATAAAGTGGTCCTCTATCCTCCATACGTGCACTGTGGCACTGCTCTCATCCCCAAATCATAAATTTTAATTTTATTTTAAATTGGGGAGGGAATGGTCAGGTTATAGGCCTTCAGGTCTTTAAGACTTCAACTTATAGGTAAAAGATGGAGCAGAAGACCAGCCGTAATTGCACATGCTCATAATCTCAGCATTCAGGAGCTGGAGTTAGGGAAGTTCTATGCCTCTGCTCCACAAGTTTGAGGACAACCTGGGCTACATGAGAGCCTACAAGAATTGGAGTGAAGAAATGAAGAAAAATCCCTCTGAGACTGTAAGATGTCTTTGCCTAGGTACTGGGTGCCAATAGAAACCCTTCCACTCCCCATGTGGAAGCCACATAGACTCTTCTGAACCCTGTAGTTCTGCAGAGGCCACCGATCTCCCAGGAGACAGAAAAGCTGGGAAGAATCCCACTGACCAGCGCTGGTTCCCTCCCACAGGTCAGGTAGGCTGTGAGCTCTCTGGGCCTCTTATAGGGCTGGGCTTTACAGAGGGGGCTGGCACAGCTCTTGTCTCTGCAGCCCTCATAGCGGCCCCTGGAAGCAAAACCAGACAAGGTGTCTGAGTGAAAGTCAGAGCCCAATGGCATCACGTGGTCCATCACGTCCATCAGACAGAGGCTGCCTGGAGCCAGCACATTAGAGGGGCTCTGCCTCCCCGAGCAGGAAGGAAGTGAAGTAAAACAATGAGGCGAGGTGGGGGGGAATCTGCTGGAACAATTCTGCACTCTAGGAGATGCCTAACAATACCGGGAATAAAGAACCGCTGGGAGTGGGCTGGGGCTTAGTGGCAGAGCCAGAGCCAGAGCCAGAGCCAGAGCCAGAGCCAGAGCCAGAGCCAGAGCCAGAGCCAGAGCCAGAGCCAGAGCCAGAGCCAGAGCCAGAGCCAGAGCCAGAGCCTGAGCCTGAAATTTGAGGGATCTCGAGTTCCATCCATAATGGAAGTGTTACTTTTCTGACAAATAGAAAGTGGGGGGCTGGAGAGATGGCTCAATGGTTAGGAACTCCTATTTGATCTTCCAGAGGAGCCCCACTCAGTTCCTAGCACCCAGATACGGTCCACCGGCCTCCAAGGACACATATGACATACATACATACATACATACATACATACATACATACATACATTAATGCTTTTTTAAATTTTCAGTTGAGAGGAGGAAGGAACAAAGTTACAACAGAAGGAAGGAAGCAGGGAGGGAGGAAGGGAAATCAAAAGAACATTCTTACAGTTCCATTACATTCATTTATTGGGGCGAGGCCACAATGCCTGCACAGAGGTGGGAGGACAGCTTGCAGGAATCAGGTCTTCCCTTTACCATGTGGCTTCCAAGGATCAAACTCAGGTTGTCAGGTTTGACTGCAAGCACTGGCTGGGTTGTCCCACCAGCCATGAAAAAACTCCTTAAGAATATTTTTGCGACTAGGTATTTGGACAGAGGTCATCTCCGTAGCCAGATCCCGTTTCTAGCCCTGAGATCCTCCCGGAAGTGACTCCGTTAGAAGCGGTGTCTCAGCTTGGCTCAAGTCAGGGCAGGCAGCCTACACCTTCCCATCTTCCCACGGTGTGGGCACCAGGGAGGGTTTGAGGTGTAAGCCTGTGTAATCCTTGTCTCAAGCATGCCTCTTTTCCTCCTCCCAGGGTCTTGTCCTGGCTTGAGTCACTGCTTTCCACAGAAAAGAGCTAATAGATTATAGAAGGAAATGGTTGTGTGACTCTTCCTGGGAAGACACGCACATACATCAGTTCACCACACAATGGGCTGGACACTCGTGAAAAACTAAAGATTCCACTCAGCCCCAGTCGAAAGAACCAATGAGTTTTATTGGGCTTATCTAAAGGAGCATGGTGATCTCCCCCAGGCAGCTAGCTGCATTACCACCAACAGCCACTCCAGCCAGGGTGACCATCTCCTGGAAGCTGCCTAGACTGAGTTCTCTCCTCAGCTAACCTCCTACCTTCAGTCCACTACAGTGCCTCCCAAGACATGCTGCAGCTGGTATACCATGAGGGAGAAAGGGGCTGGGATCTCAAGTTGAATCTAACATTCTACATCTGTCCTGTGTTATCAGTCCTGATCTTGTGAAGATAGTCACAGCTTCTCTGATTTCAAGATGCCAGAAGAGAGGATACAGTACAATAAACACAGCAAGGTGTATGCTGGGGTCATGGGTGGGATGGGGGTGGAGTGGGGTGAAGCACTTACTGTCCAAACATGAAGACTTGAGTTTGGACCCCTAATGCTAGCCTTAAAAAAAAGCCAGAGCCAGATATAACAGTATACAGCTCTAAGTCCAGCACTTGGAAAGTCAGTAGTAGGAGAATCTCAAGTGAGTTCAAGGCCTGTCTGGTCCTCATAGAGAGCTCTAAGCTAGTCAGGGATATATAGGGAGAGTTTGTCTCAAAATGAAAACAGGCTAGGACAAGCGTAAGAGTAAGGCTAACACAGGAAGTTGCTTGGGGCTCGCTAGGCGGCTAGCTTAGCCAATCATGGGACTTTAAGTTCAGTGAGAGACTTTGTTTTAAAAAATAATATAAAAGGGTTGGTAAGATGGCTCAACAGGGGCTGGTGAGATGGCTCAGCAGGTAAGAGCACCCGACTACTCTTCCAAAGGTCCTGAGTTCAAATCCCAGCAACCACATGGTGGCTCACAACCATCTGTAAACAAGATCTGACTCCCTCTTCTGGAGTGTCTGAAGACAGCTACAGTGTACTTACATTATAATAAATTAAAAAAAAAAAAAGATGGCTCAACAGGTGAGAGGACCTGCCACCAAACCTGATGATATAACCCCATCCCTAGGTTCTCTATGGTAGAGAGAAGTGATCCCTGGAAGTGGGCCTCTGAACTCCACTGGAGTGCCTTTGCACCCATGCACCCCATGCCCCCCCCCCAGAACACACACAGTAAGTAAGCTAATTGAATTAAAATGTTTTAAAATTTTGTGTGTACACATGCGCATGCCTGCTTGTTTATATGTGTCGCAGAAGCCTGCAAGGTTCAGAAGAAGGAGTTTGACCTCCTGGAACTGGAGTTGTGAGCCACTGTATGGTGCTGGGAACTGAATCCTGGTCCTCTGCAAGAACAATACTATCCTTAACTTTTGAACATCTCTCCAACCTTAAATAAATGTAATCCTAAAAAATAAAATCAAGCCGGGCATGGTGGCACACGCCTTTAATCCCAGCACTCGGGAGGCAGAGGCAGGTGGATTTCTGAGTTTGAGGCCAGCCTGGTCTACAGAGTAAGTTCCAGGATAGCTAGGGCTACATGGTGAAACCCTGTCTCAAGATACATAAATAAATAAACAAATAAATAAATAGAATTCCACTTGGTGATAATGATTCAGCTAGTAAGTGCACTTGCTCTCCGGCTGACCACTGGCGTTCAGTCCATAGGATATGCTCTATAGAAAAAAGAGAACTGCCTCCTGGAAGTTGCCCTTTGACCTCCACATCGATATCACAATGGCTGGGGAGTTGTGGTAGCAAGTGGGCAGAGCAGGAAGCTGGCAGATCCAGGTAGCACAAAGGAAGCAAAGAGAGTGAATCTGAAATAACACAAGACCAGCAACTCTCAAAGCCTGACCCCATTGACAGACACACTTTCTCCACCCAAGCTCCATGTCCTAAGAAGTCCATAACCTGCCCTGGAGCGTTGGCTCAGCAGTTAAGATCATGTGCTGGGGGCTGGTGAGATGGCTCAGAGGGTAAGAGCACCCGACTGCTCTTCCGAAGGTGATAAGTTCAAATCCCAGCAACCGCATGGTGGCTCACAATCATCTGTTACAAAATCTGATGCCCTCTTCTGGAGTGTCTGAAGACAGCTACAGTGTACTTACATATAATAAATAAAATAAATCTTTAAAAAAAAAAAAAGATCATGTGCTGCTCTTTCGGGGGGGGGGGGCAGGTTCAGTTGCCAGCATTCATATGATGTCTCAGAAACTATCCATAGCTCAGGTTCCCAAGGATCTGGTGCTTTCTTCTGACCTCCTTGACATCAGAGGGTAGACATGGGTACAACATGGGTACAACACTCAAACACATAATGTAAAATAAATTAAAATCTTAAAAACATGTCCATAACCTCCCCACACAGGATCACCAATAAGAGAGCAAGTGTTTAAATACACGAGCCTATGGGTGACATTTCTCATTCAAACAACCACACGTGGGCTCCAGGGTTGGACTCTGGTTGCTGGCTTGCACGGAGAGAACTTTTAACAGTGGAACCATCTTGCAAGCCCTATACTGTTAGGTTTGAGGCTAGGGCCTTATCAGGCTATGCCCACATGCAGCAGCCTTTCTTGTAGCTACCATACAGGAAATGACAAGGCCTGCTCCAAGATCCTGTCTGTGAGGCTGCAAACAGACTCCACAGCTGCCCAGATTCCAGGAGAATGACAAGTACCAACTGTACTTCCTCAAGGAAGTGTAAACACAGACCTCATGTTGCCAGACTCAAAGGTATCAGAGAGCTACTGCACATCCCTGGCCTGGTACATCACCATCTATGTGATGAAAGCACCTCACCTAGGTGTGCCCCCCCTCCCGCATGTTCTCAGAGCAGCACATTCCTTCCTTCCCTTGCTGCTTAGGAACCAGGGAGAGCCTGTGAAACCTGGCCTCTTTCTCTGAAACCTATAAGAATCACACACTCTGCCTCCAGGGCCAGAATTCTCATCAGAGCTTCTACCATGCTATTTGTGTGTCTTCCCATAGCATAAATAACTCTTCTAACAAACTTCTTTTATTTATTTATTTATTTATTTATTTATTTATTTATTTATTTTAGGTTTTTCGAGGCAGGGTTTCCCCTGACTGTCCTGGAACTCACTCTGTAGACCAGGCTGGCCTCAAACTCAGAAATCTGCCTGCCTCTGCCTCCCAAGTTCTGGGATTAAAGGTGTGTGCCACCACTGCCCAGCCTAACAAACTTTTTCTTCTTCTTCTTTTTTCTTTCTTTCTTTTTTTTTTTTTTTTTTGGTTTTTCGAGACAGGGTTTCTCTGTATAGCCCTGGCTGTCCTGGAACTCACTTTGTAGACCAGGCTGGTCTTGAACTCAAATCTGCCTGCCTCTGCCTCCCGAGTGCTGGGATTAAAGGTGTGTGCCACCACGCCCGGCTCCCTAACAAACTTCTTAACCATAAGGACAATCCACCTCAGTGTGTCCCTTAAGCCCCCTAAGGAGGGGGCCTTTCATAAATCTATACTTTTGTAGGAATCACAGCAGAAACCTTTTCCACAATAAAGGACATGTCCTGAATCCCTTGTGGAACTCTAGTGGCTCCTGGTTTTACTTTTTCAGATTATAATTACATCCAAAGCACCTTTGAATACACCATAGAACGTTGGTTATTGAGAAGGAGGGCTCTCTGCTTCCTGTGCATATGAAATGTGGTCTCTTTGCTGACTGATAGGCTCCTGCTGGCATGATGGACTATAACCATTCTGGAACACATTCCTCAATGGCTAGCAAGTTTCTTCAGGTGTAGCCCGGGCCAGAAGCAGGCTGAGGACTGTGTTCAGATTCCAGAGACCCCCTAGTCCTGGGCTAGCAGACCTTTTTCAATAACTCCTTCTAAGGCTGGGCGTGGTGGTGCACGCCTTTAATCCCAGCACTCGGGAGGCAGAGGCAGGCGGATTTCTGAGTTTGAGGCCAGCCTGGTCTACAAAGTGAGTTCCAGGACAGCCAGGGCTACACAGAGAAACCCTGTCTCAAAAAAAAAAAAAAAACAACAACAAAAAAACCCCCTCCTTCTTGTGCCTCAAACTCTAGGCTCCACATGTGCCTTTTACCAGCAGGAAGCTTGAAATCTTCAGGGTTGAGAAGGAGTGGAAACACACCTGTTTACCTTCAAATTCTACAGCACTCATCATGGTGTCTCCACATAGACAACAAAGAACGGAAAACAGTTCCAGGAGAATGAGTTTCTGACTTTCCCACAGGTCAAAGTCAGGCACCTGCTATTGGATACAGTTTGATCCCCAGACTCTCCAGCTATAGGTTTAGCCCTGTGACCTTGATCTTAATTAGGCCTCTGTTGCTGTGTTAAAACACCATGACCTAGACAACTAATAGAAGTAAGAGTTTATTTGGGTTTACAGTTCCAGAGGGACAAGAGTCCATCCTGGCCAGAAAGTGACAGCAAGCAGCAGGTCTGGCAAGAGGAGCAGAAGTTCAGCGATCACATATTTCAGAGAAACTATGCTGTAAAAGTCCACCTCTCCCGACATACTGTCTCCATCAAGGCTGCACCTCCTAAACTTCCCCAAGCAGGTTACCAACTGAGGACCAAGTGTGTATGTGTGTGTATATGTATGTGTATATGTATGTGTATATATATTGCAGTACCCATGGAGGACAGAAGAGGGCCCCCTGAGCACTTGTTACTCTTGCAGAGGACGTGGGTTCAATTCTCAGCACCCACATGGTGGTTCACAACCATCTGTAACTCTAGTTCCAAGGGATCTGATGCCCTCTTCTGGCCTCTTTGGGTACTGTATGCACATGGTGCACAGACATGCATGCAAGCAAAACATTCATATACATAAAACAAGACAAACCTTTAAATTACTTTAAAAAGTTTGATTGGAATACAGCAAGATGGTATACTCTGCAGTTAGAAAACTCATGCTTTCTGGCCAGGCGTGGTGGCACATGCCTTTTATCCCAGCACTTGGGAGGCAGAGGCAGGTGGATTTCTGAGTTCAAGGCCAGCCTGGTCTACAGAGTAAGTTCCAGGACAGCCAGGGCTACACAGAGAAACCCTGTCTCAAAAAAACCAAAAACAACAACAAGAACAACAAAAAGAAGAAGAAGAAAAGAAAAAGAGGGCTGGAGAGATGGCTCAGCAGTTAAAACCATTTAGTGCCCTTGCACAGGTCCTGGGGTCCCAGTGAGTAGCAACAGTTTCTTTGATTCTATTGCCCTCTTCTGTCCTCCATGGGTACTGCAATATATATACACACACATATACATATACATATACATATACATATACATATACATATACATATGTGTATGTGAGCAAGAAACTCCTAGATACAAAATACAAATAAATAATAATGATAAAATATAAAATAATCCAATTTTGTCTCTACTGTCATTTAGTAAATAACTGCCTAAGGTGCCAAGTGATTGCAACATTCCTCCCTGAGAGTATTCACAGTCCCCTGAAGGGCTGTCTCCCCTTCTCACTCATGAAACAATGACTTTCTTCTGGGATGGCCACATAGGTGTGAGCAAGACAGGAGCAAGGAGATGAGGAGAAATGTAGGGGTCCCTAAGCCCCCAAGGCTTGGGACTCTGTATGTAGCCACTGTTCAGCCATCTAGAGGAAGAGAAGCTGGATTAGGAGCTGGAAATCAAAGATGTGGCAGATGTCTGATTTAAATCCTTCTTTATCTTTTTTTTTTTTTTTTTTCTAAAGACAGGATCTATGCAGTCAAGGTTGAAATTTTGATCCTCCTGCCTTCCTGCCTTCACCTGCCAAGTTCTGGAACTGCAGGCATGAGACATCCCAGCCCCCTAGATTTCTTTTTATTAACCTGAGGGTGTGGGTCTGTGGTAGAGAAGAACCAAAACAGAAATTATAATACATTTAAGATAAAACTTTCTTAACCAGGGGTCGTGGTGCATGCCTTTAATCTCAATACCTGGAAGAAAGAGGCAGGCAGATCTCTGAGTTTGAGGTCTACAAAGTGAGTTTCAGGACAGCAAGTACTATACAGAGAAACCTTGTCTCAAACAAAACAAAACAAAAAGATAAATGTTTCTTTTATTCCTTTGAGTAACTAAAAATAGCCAACAGAGGTTGTGTGACTCCCCCAAGGCCACACCAAGCTAGGTAGCAGAGATTTGAAGGCACATTTCCTATCCAGTTTAAAGAGTCCTCCTAAAGGTACACACACACACACACAGACACACACACGCGCGCGCGCGCGCGCGCTCCTAACTGGAAAAAACTGTGATCAACTTTAGGGCTTTGTGAACCTGAAGTCCGTTCTTAATTCATCTCAGATTCTTTGGCTGTGTGGAACCTGGTAGAATCTTGAACTGCCATCCCATGATTGCATGAGTGCCATTGAGCGAGCAAGGTCAAGGGGTCCTCAAGGCACAATCAGGAGAAGGTGTGGTCAGTGCTCAGCGGTGGGCTGCTGCTCTCTGGAGTGTGCAAGCCCATGCCGAGCAGAGCTCTCCAGGAGATGGGGCCAGACCCTTTACTTCAGTCCAGCTCGGGACAGGAGGGGTGAGGCAGAGCGAAGGGGCGTGGCCGGTGGGGGAGGGGGCGTGGTGGAGGGGAGGGGAGGCCGCGCCGCCATATTCGATTCGACCCGCAACCCCGCGGCGCAGCCAGCATGAGTACCGGTGCCTTCTACATCTCCAGCCTGCTGGAGAAGATGACGTCCAGCGACAAAGACTTCAGGTGCGCCCTGCGGCGGCTCGGGACTCGTTTTCAGGGGTCTCAGCCTGTCCCGGCCGCCCCTCTGCTCCCCTGTCCCCCGTCTGCGGACCCCTGTGGGAGCCCCCGGCCTCTTCGCCTGGGCCCGGCTGGGCCTGCAGCCCCGCCCCCAGTCTCTTCCCGCCTTTGCTGTGCTGGCCTCTCAAGTCCCCGACACTGGACGCCCCCCAGGCCCTCCAGTGAAGTCCCCGTCGGCCTCTCTTTGGAATTCAGTGCAGTCCTCTTCTGACCCTCATTGAGACAGGCCCCTTCCCTGCACAACCTCCTTCCAAGGCTATCTTCCTAGACCCACACTTCTGCCCGGGTCTCTAGGTTACCCCATTCCCCCCCCCACACACACCCTGTACCCCTGCCGGGTCTCCTAACCCTAACTTTACTTTCTTTCATCTCTTTCCCTTCATCCCGTGTCCCTCATCACCACCCCATTTTCCTCATTCCCTTCCTCATCCAAGATGGTTTAGAGCGGGAAGCAAAGGTTGGGGTGGGGGCTATCTCTCTCCCCCATTCTCGTTCTCCTATCCTTTTCACCAAACACCACAGAAACACAGGAACAGGATGGGAATATCTGGTGCAGCCCCTCATCTTGCAGGGGAAACTGAGGTTCAGTGACAAAAAGGGGTTGTTGGCCAGTTTTGGCCCCTCAAGTCAACAGGACACTGCACCCACTGAGTCTTCTGTCACAGTAGTTATCCCTCCGTTTACAAACAGGGAAACTGAGGTTCAGGGACATGAAAGGCCTGAATACAATGCTAAAGGTAGGGCCAAGCAGAGATGGAGGTGTCAGTGGGGTTCCCAATGTAGCCAGTCCAGAGGGGTCAGAAGCCTATTTGTGTGGTCTGACCTTGACCGTATCCTGTAAATACAGTCCTCAAAAATCTCTCTGCAGCCCCAAGCCCCATAGTGGTAGTAGGGCTTTGGATCCTTTGCCCTGCCTTCAGATCTCGGCAGCCATCACTAGCTAGATCTGTAAGTGATGGGCAAAGTACTCCACCCCCTCTGAGCCTTAGGCACTCTTGGTGCTTTAGGTAGCAGGTAAGTGCTTTGCGAATGGTTGTCCTGGCTCTGTGCAGGGAAACGGGACAGGTCCTGGTAGAGTGTTCTTTGGACCCAGGTTCTTTCTGTTCTCCAGAAGTCTGGAGGGGCTTTGACTTACTCAACGTCACATGGCCTGCCAGAGCTGAGGGAATGACTCCTGGGCCTATCAGGGAGTTGGCCCTATCACCCAGGGCCTGAGAAGCCCTTTAAATCTGTCCCTGCCAGCAGCGTTGAGGACACCTAAAACCACTCTGAGCATATGAGAATGGTTTCTATTTTTAAAAGTCTGAATACCAAGAGCCTGAGCCTCCCACCCCCACCCGCCACCAGCTGTCCAGGCACCAAGTGTCCCAGTGTCCTATGGTGCTGCCACTCACATGACAGGAGACCATGGCTTATGGTTCCCAGTGGGGAATGTCTGACTGGGGTTTCAGGCAAGGGACAGCCAGCCTTGGTTCTCAGTTTTATTTGGGGATCAGACAGATTCTTGACAAAGAAAACCAGGAACTTGAGAGATCTGACAGGGCTTTATTTCCAAACTCTTTTTCAGTGAGGCACTGCTGTTTAAGGATTCAGGTGACCTACCTCACGCTGGTGCTTCATAACCTCTCTGAGCCTGCTTGTCTCAGATTGATCTATTAAAACCCTCAAGGATGCTGTGAGAGAGGGGCCAAGAAAATTTCTGTTTTATTCATGGGAAAACTGAGGCTCGGGATTAAGGAGGTGGCTGGCCAAATTTTACCTCACTAATAAGACAAGACAAGTATGTTTATTTAAATCCTCGTTCCGCTTTGGAGTTCTAGCTTGTCAAATTATTACCACCACCTCCCCCCCCCCCGCCCCCAGCACCATGACATTTCCTCTGAGAGTGGTGTCTGCAGACCCGAAGTGTTTGAAATGCTGCGTTTTATTTGTGAATGTTGATTTCTCGGGTTCTGGTTTCCACAAGGCTGTTTGGCTCTAAGCCAGTGGTTCTCAACCTTCCTAACACTGCACACCTTTAATACAGTTTCTCATGCTGCAGTGACCCCCCAACCATAAAATTAATTGGTTTCTACTTCATACTATAGTTTTGCTATTGTTAGGAATGGTAATGTAAATATTTGATGCAGGGTATCTAATATGTCTCACACACACACACCCTCTGAAAAGGGGTCTCGATCCACACCTCTGCTCAAGGTCTGTTGAGCACAAACTCTCCTGCCCTCACCCAGCTCCCTTGGCAGACCTGTTCCTCGCTGAGCTTGGAGTATCAGATGTGAGCCTGCTGAGCAAGGGTATGTGTGCACGCACATGTGTTTATGTGTGTGTAAGATGTATGTGTGTATATTTATGTATGTATGTTTGTGTGTACATGTATGGAAGTATATGTATTCATATATGTTTGTGTGTATGTGCATGGTATGGGCGTCATTATGTGTGTGTATATATGTGGGGGCTATTATATGTCTCTGTGTCTGTGTGTGTGTGTGTAGTGTTCTCATACATTCATTGCTGTATGGGAGAAAAGTGCTGTCAAGGAGGGGTGCAAAGTCCTGAAGTGACCTATCTAGGGAGACTAATGCTTAGGTGGGTGTCGGTCACGGTGATCAGAATCATCCCTGAAACAGGCTCATTTGCATCAAACTCTTGATGGGTGTGCTAGTTGGTTTTCCAAGTCAGGTTGACACAAGCTAAAGTCACCTGAAAAGAAGGAACCATAATTGAGAAAATGCCTCCATAAGATTGGTCTAGAGATAGACTGTGGTCCTTTTTTTTTTTTTTTTTAATTAGTGATTGATTGGGGAGGGTGCAGCCCATTGTGAGTGATGTCAGGCCTGGGAAGATGGTCCTGGGGATATAAGGAAACAAATTGGAAGAGTCATTCGTTAGTGCCTGTAAGTCAGTAAGCAGCGTTTCTCTATGGTCTCTCCGGATGTAGTGGCACATGCTTTTAAACCTCCATGGCCTCTGTCTCAGGTCCAGGCTTTCAGTGATGGACTGTGATATGGAAGTGTAAGCTGACATAAACCCTTTTCTCCCTAAGTTGCTTTGGTCATGATCTTTATCATAGCAGTAGAAACCTTACCAGAGACAGTGAGCACATGGGAGTTTGGCAGGCCCAGGGGGCCCCAGGCAGCAAAAGTTCAACTAGGTCCAAAAGCAGACGTCCTTTATCTTAAAGTGCCTGGGATAGCAACAGTACTCTCCGCTCTTTCAGCTCAGCTTCCTGCCTTTTCTCGGCAGCTTCAGGCTGATCCAGCTGTTAAAATTAAGAAATGGTGGCATGGACAGAGTCCCTCCAGGTTCTGTGGGCGGCCATGATATCCAACAGCAGGCCTGGGCCAACAGTGTGAGGGCTGGGACCCCACTCTAGTGGTGACAGACAGGAAGCAGGCTTCCTCTGGACTCTTCCTTGTAGCACCTCTCCTGCTCTGGCTCATTTCCACTCAAGTCCCCGTTCCTGTGCGAGCAGGAGCTAGCAAGCATGGTAGCCTGTGGGTGTCGGTGCCCTGAGAAGTCTTCTGCAGTTAGTGCACTAGGTAGAGACCCAGTCATATTTAGATCTTCTGTTTCTGGGAGTTAGAATACTTTGATGGTGTTCAGATATTGATGAGTCATTTACCTAGGGGAGAACATGTTTGTAAGCCGCCCAGAGCTGAGGGTAGCCATCTATGAGGGCAGCCAGCTAGGTCCTCTGCTCTGCCCTCTTCATTTCAGCAGGTATGATGCTTCATGAGGCCCCTTCATTCAATTCTCTGTTGCCTTCTGACTTGAACTCCCAGGGTAAGCCAGATGCTCAGGACAGCAGCAGGCCTTTTTAAGAAGGCTTCAAGGCCTTATCTGCCTGTGGTGGGTGAAGCCCAGTCCTATAGCTAAGATAGTATTGGTCAACTGTTAACTCTGGTCTCCAAAATAAGCATGTTTTTAAAAGTGTTCATGACCAGCCAGGCATAGTGGCTTGTGACTTTAATTCTAGCACTTCAGAGGCAGAGGCAGGGGGATTTCTATGAGTTTGAGTCTAGCCTGGCTTGCAGAGTGACTTCCAGGCCAGCCTACATAGTGAAACCTGTCTCAAAAACAAAACAAAACAAACAAAAACCCAAACAAATAAATAACCAGATCTGTGTCCCTGAACACCACCTAAGGACTTGGAAATATGTGTTCCTAGATCAAAGCCTCTACTCGTGGTCTGAGAAGCTGGGGTGTGCCTAGCTGTGAGGAACAAGTCCCTTGGATGAAGGGCACAAATTCAGATACTTCCTAAGGGCAGGTGTCTGAACCAGGTGCATCTCTGCATCTAGAGGTGCTTCTGCTCCACACCTGGCTCTGCCATGAAGTTGATACTGTAAAATGTGAATGACACATGACAATAATCGGTTGTGTGTCGTGGACCCCACAACCCTATAACCAAAGCCTAATTCACATTTTCCCCCTCAATTAAAAAAGATATTTTAAAAAGATTTATTTTTATTTTCTGTGTAGTAGTGCCTATACTATACATCCAGTGTTCTGGAGTCCAGAAGAGAAGGTCGGGCCCTGGAACTAGAGTTCTAGGTGGTTGCGAGTCACCTGGTATGGGTGCTGAGGACCAAACCCAGGTTCTATGCAAGAGCATCATGTGTCTGTGGTTTCTGTTTGGTTTTGGCTTTTGAGATAGGGTTTCTCTGTGTAGCCCTGGCTGTCCTGGAACTCAGTGTATAGACCAGGCTGGCCTCAAACCTGGAGATCTGCCTGCTTTTGCCTCCCAAGTGCTAGGATTAAAGGTGTGTACTACCACTGCCTGGCTGGCAAGTGCTCTTAAATGCTGAACCAACATTTTTCAAACAGGTAAACCAAGGATTAGGGAGGGCAAGTGACTTGCACGAATTCCAGCTTTTGAAGTGGCAGTGGCAGGAGCCCCAGACCACTTAGTTCCAGCTTCCAGCCCAGTGGTTCTCAGAGTGGGTCGTGATCCCTTTGGGTGTCATTATCAGATATCCTTCGTGTCATATATTACGTTATGATTCATAATAGTAGCAACATTACAGTTATGAAGTTATGAAATAGTTTTATGGTTGGAGGTCACTACAACATGACAAACCTATCATATTAAAGGGTTGCAGCACTAGGAAAGTTAGATAATGATTTAGCCAGTCCTCCTGTTTCAGTCTCCCACCTTGTGGCAGCTGACTTAGTTGAGGTGGCTCAGCCCTGCCCACAGTCCTCATTACCCACCTGCCTTTGAACCCTTGCACTAAGGTTTACTTCTGGGGAACTCTGAGAGAGTACACCAAATTATCAGGGCCTTGAAGCTGCTGGACAGCACTCTTTCTCCCCTGCCCCTACACCAGGTTCATGGCTACCAGTGACCTGATGTCAGAGTTGCAGAAAGACTCCATTCAGCTGGATGAGGACAGCGAGCGTAAGGTGGTGAGGACACTCCTGCGGCTCCTGGAGGACAGGAGTGGTGAGGTGCAGAACCTGGCTGTCAAGTGGTGAGTGGAGTGGGCATGACTTGGGGGAGGGCCACTGCCCCTAGGATGCAGCCTGTGAGACTCATCAGTCCGTTCTTGGGCCCATAGCAGGGTCAGATGGTGGCTTAGCTAGCATTCCTCAGAGGTTGACCCTATGCCAGGAGTTCAAATCTAAGTTCTGTGGGAGGTGATCCAGAGAACAGGAAGGGAAAGAGGGAAGAGGAGATGGGAGGGGCTTCTGTGACCCTGAGAGGTCCCTAAGTCATGTTCTGGACCAGGCTTTGGGAAATGAGGTTCTAGATCTCAGGTTGATGACCAGCATCAGAAAGTGGGAACCAGTTAGACGTGCATTGGAAGGCCCCACCTAGACCCTCTGGGGTGGCTTAGCAACTGTTTAGTAATCCCCTGGGAGATGTGACACCAGCTCAGGTATGAGGACCCTTGCTTTGGGGCACTGTGGGACCCCAGGATAATATGCAATCATAGACTTGGGGGTAAACCACTTTCCTAGGAAGGAAGGGTTTCCTATTGAGCTGAGATCTTTCCTCAGTATGTGTGTCCCCAAATGATTGAGAGGAACGTAGCAGGCAGCCTGGCTTAAGGCATGCCTGCAGTGTTTGGACCCCTTTCCCTTCCTCTGTCTGTCTCAGCCTGGGTCCCCTGGTGGGCAAGGTGAAGGAGTACCAAGTGGAGAACATTGTGGACACTCTCTGTGCCAACATGCGGTCAGACAAGGAGCAGCTTCGGGACATTGCTGGCATTGGCCTGAAGACCGTGCTTTCAGAGCTGCCCCCCGCTGCCACAGGTACCCAGGCCTGGTGCTGCTCCTCAGCTCACTGATACTGAGGCCAGGCAACTCCTCTCAGGGAAGTCCACACATCACAGTGTGCCTTCTGTGTGTCTGTTTCTCCTCACCCAGTGCTTATGCCTATATTAAGTATCTTTAGTAAGTGGTGGTGGAGCATCCTGGAGGTAGAGGCAGTGCATTAGTATGAGTTTGAGGTCAGCCTGATCTACACAGATCCAGGACAGCCAGGGCTAAATAGTGAGACCTTGTCTCAAATTTAAAAAGAGAAAGGGCTCAGAAAAGTAAAAAGACCTACTTGGGTCCCTCAGTAATAAAGAATTCAGACACAGATCAGTTTACATTTATGGCTTCCTGTTTGTCAGGAATGCTTCCAGCCAGGAGGAAAGAGCTCGAAGTCATGGCAGCTTAAAGACCTGCTGTGATCTCTCTGGAGGGATGACTGCTGCTGCCGATCTTCTCCTCCACCCCTCCTCCCCTTCTTCCTCTTCTCCTCTCCTTTTTTCTGGTGGTAGTGCTGGAGACTAAATGCAGGGGCTTAGATGTGCTAGGCCCAGCTACTCCTGCCCATTCTGGTAGTGGTTCTGTAACTAGGTCTGACAGGGTCACATTCTTCATCCATGTTCTCTCCTCTTTGTAAGAAAAGATGCATTTTTCCCAGTGGATTGCACAGGCCAGAGCAGGGCCACCTGGCCATTGCTAGTAGCAAGGGACTGGGAAAAGAAGTGTTTATCTCCCTCCCTGGTGTGTGAGCCAGCCAGCAGCTCAACCATTGGTTTGTCACCTTCCTTAGAGCTGATCCCTGTAATTGTTCCTTAAAACTTGGGTCAACCTTGGACCACGAAGCCCAGGCTTCCCTAAACCACAGATATCTGGGGGATGTGAGTTCAGAAGCTCAAGCAGGCCAGAGTTGGGCACTGCTTCCCAACCCAGGGCCTTACCCTTCTACTTGCACCCTGCATAGGCTCAGGGCTGGCTATCAATGTGTGCCGCAAGATCACAGGCCAGCTCACCAGTGCCATCGCCCAGCAGGAAGATGTGGCTGTGCAGCTGGAAGCCCTGGACATCCTCTCTGACATGCTGAGCAGGTGAGCAAGGCCACTTTAGGCAAGAAAGATGGGGACAGGCAAGATTGAGATGAGTGGCCTGCATGCCAGGTCCTGTGCTTAGTCACCCAGCAGCCTTGCAAAGAAAGCAGCAATGTCACACTATGGAACAGGCTCTGGGAGGTCATTAGCTCCAAGGTCACACAGTCAGTAAACTTCCGGTGACTTGTGCTTTTGTTCTGGGGGCAGGAAAGGTTAGGTGCTAGCATATTGGTGCATCTGCATTGTTCCTGGGGAGGAACTCACAGGCAGGTGGCCAACTAAATATAATAGTAGAGCGATTAGGTCAGGTATAGGGCCCAAGCTGAAAAGGCTCCAGCCCAGCTGCCTGACAAGGGGATCTTACTGGAGCTGAGTATTCATGGGCCCAGCAGATCTGAGGGCATCACAGAGGGCAGAGGCAGGAGAGGATTGTGAAAGGGTTCAGGTTCGGGGCTCAAGGGGACACTGATGCAGATTGCCTTTTTGATTAAAAGATTAGAAGAGCCAGGTGTGGTGGTGCACACCTTTAGTTCCAGTACTCTGGAGGCAGAGGCTGGCAGATAGATCTCTATGAGTTCAAGGCCAGCCTGTTCAACAAAGAAAGTTCCTGGACAGACAGGGCTGTTACACAAAGAAACCCTATCTTGGGAATGGGGTGGGGACCCAACATAGTGTGCTCTAAGCAGAGTTTAGGCCTCTATGGTAGAGTGGGGTCCCATAAAGGTTTCAGAGTTGAGAGGTTTCACAGCATGCGGGTGACAGCTGTCCTTAATTGGTGCTTGTAATCAGGCCATCTCTGATCCAGGATGGCAGGGGTTGGGGAAGGATTCTTGTATTTGGAGGAAGGAGTAACCTTCAGGAGAAGAGGGCCCATTGATGAATATTTATGCAACATACAGGGGTTAGTCTGGGACCTAATACAGTGTCAGCAGCATGTGATCGTGACCTAAGCAGTCTCTGCTCTGGGTCCTAACAGACTTGAGCCCAAGGCTTGTGCATGGGTGAGCTGATTGTGGAAGTTGGTGTGCAGCAGTGAGACTGGAGGGCTGGGCAGGAGCCCAGGACACAGCCCTGTCTTCCTGTGCTCTTTCCTTCTGAAGTCTGGACAAGCAGGGCTGGATAGGAGTGTCTTTGTTTTTGTATTTGTGGTAGGATTGGACCCAAGGTTTCACTCATACTGGGGAAGAACTCTACCACTGAGCTATGTCTCTAACCCTTGTCATGTTTTATTTTTGAGACTCCATCTCTCAGAGTTGCTCAGGCAGGCCTTGAACTCACTATGTAACCCAGATTGGCCTTAAACCTATAGTCCTTCTTCCTTAGCCTTCCTAGCAGGTGAGGTTATAGGCCTGTGCCCCTAAGCCTGGCTTGGCTTCCATGAGTTGTCTGAAGAGGTGGACTCCCCAGAATCTGGGGTGGTGAGACTAGAGGATGACCCTAAAAGTCTGTTTTAGGAACCAGGAGATGAGAGGATTGGGGTGGGGGTGCTCCAGGAGCAGAGGAGTGTTGTGTTGAGTTTGTGGAGCTTGGAAGGCACCCCTCAATCACCGGCTTCAAGGGCCAGAGTCTGTCCTTATGGCCCAACTTCCAGCATAGAGCCTATGACACAGTAGATGAATTAGTAGGTAAAGGCTGCAGCAGAGTGACCTGGGCCAGACACAGGACAGTGAGGTCATGGAGGGCAGCAGAGCAGGAAGAGAACAGCCTTAGGACACTGGAGTCAGAGTCACTGAGAGCTGTTTGACTGTGGGAGAGGAGCTGGGACCACACTTGGAGAGACTATATGAGGGCTGCCGCTTGTCTTGCAATCAGAGCTCAGCTTAAACAGAGGATACTGGGGAACCACTGCAGGATTAAGCAGAGTGATCAAGTTTATTAGGTTTTATTCCCCTGGAGTCTCAGTAAGGAGGATAGACTTGCAGGGATGGGTATAGAGGCAAACCTCAGGCTCCCAAAAGTTCGGAACATCCTCACTGGAGCCCCCATGCCCACTGCACTCCTCTCTGAGCTGAGAGACTGGACACCTGGGCTCAGGTCATAGACTTAGACTATTGACTTCAGAGCCTTCAGAAGGCAGTCTCGTTTTACTGGCTGCCCTATAATAAGCAGTTGAGTCACTCCCCACAGTTGGAGAGGTACCTTCCCACTTTCCAAGGGTCTTTGAAAATCATGAGTAAGAGGTACAGAGAGGATGGGGATGCAGATCCTGACTGCCTGAGTGCAGAGCCTGGCCTGACATTCCCTCTCATCCTGTCCCCAGGCTAGGTGCCCCGTTGGGCACCTTCCATGCAAGCCTGTTGCACTGCCTGTTGCCCCAGCTGAGCAGCCCACGCCTGGCTGTGCGCAAGCGTACCGTTGTCGCACTCGGTCATCTGGCAGCCGCCTGCAACACCGACCTCTTCGTGGAGCTTGCTGACCACCTGGTGGACCGGCTGCCTGGGCCACGGGCACCCGCCAGCCCTGCAGCCATTCGAACCCTGATCCAGTGCTTGGGCAGTGTGGGCCGTCAGGCAGGCCATCGCCTGGGTGAGGGGGCAGGGCTAAAGCGCTGGTGGGGGGAGATAGGGGATATGCTCCTAGCAGGAGCATAAACTGGCTGGCTTTCCTTTTCTGAGTCTTCTGCCTCTTGGATGGTCTCCTGGGACTGACTTCTGTGGCCTGGAGGCTTAAGGATAGTCCTTGCAAATCATAATATGAAACCCTTATTCAGAATGTGTTCCAGCCTTCTGCTTTGACAGGCACACCTTAACCTGTGAGCCAGGTTTGGAATCTTTCAGCTTTTATTGAGAATAATAGGTCTACGGAAGCCACACTATTTAAAGTGCACACCAGCATACAGTTGTGAGCTCACATCATAGTCAAAACACTCATCATTAGGCTGGAGAGATGGCTCAGTGGTTGGAAACGCCAGCTGTTCTTGCAGAGGGCCCAGGTTCAATTTCCAGCAACTACATAACAGCTCACAGCTATCTGTGATTTCAGTTCCAGGGGACCTGACACCCTCACACAGACATGCACGCAGGCAAAATACCAATGGACATAAAATTAAAAAGAAAGAAAAAACCCACTCAGCATTCCCACTGTCCCCCCATTTCCAACTCTGCCTCTCCTCAGATCACCACCGCAGGCTTCATCAGGTGTGCTGTTAGCCTCAGACACCTTAGGTGTTGCAAATTAGAACAAGACAGCATGAGTGGAGGTGGCATAAATCAGCCCTCCTGAATCCTGGTGAGCTGGTGGACTTTAGCAGCTACTCCTGGCTACCCTTTAGGGCTCATGTTTGGTTGGGCAGGAAACTGAGTTCTCAAGGATCCAAAAAAGTTTATAAAGGACTGTCTAGGGCTGGAGAGATGGCTCAGTGGTTAAGTGTGTTTGCTTCACATGAGGACCAGAGTTCAGATTCTAACACCAGTAGCAGGCTGCCAACAAATGCCTGTAATTTCGGTTCCAACAGATCTGACACCCTCTTTTGGTCTCTGCAGGCAACATGTGTGTGTATGTGTGTGTGTGTATGTGTGTGACACACACACACAAAATACATTTAGAAGGGATATTTGAGGCTCTCCAGCTTAGCATGTTCCTTCCTGCATAGTGGGAAGGGTATGGCTGGAAGAGGGCTAATAGATCCTTTAAAGCTTGTGGGTTGATACCCCTTTGGGGATCAAATGACTCTTTCATAGGTGTCATAAGATCATTGGAAAACAAATATTTACATTATGATTCATATTTAGCAAAAATACAGTTATGAAGTAGCAATGAAAATAATTTCATGGCCGGCAGTCAATACAAGGTGGTGGGTGGGCACCAGGCATAGTATCCTCTTGCTCTCCCATCTGCAGCCCACACCCTAGTGTAGGAATAAGGTACATTCCTGACTGTGCCTTAGCCACATTTGCCCAATCTGCAGGGTCCAGAGCTTAGCTCTACCTGCATTGTTCATTGGTTCCCACACCATCACCATCAATAGACCGAGTCAGGACGTCTTTGCCCACAGCCCCATAACATGGCAACCAGGCTAGACCCCAGTCAGCTTGCCTCTAAAACTTCTAAGTTGAACCTGCCCTACAAAGGCAAGGTTGGGCTGAGGCGAAGCTGGTGATTGAGGGAAGGATGGCTACTTCAGTGACTCTTTGGCTCTGCAGGGGCGCACCTGGACCGCCTGGTGCCCATGGTGGAGGAGTTCTGCAACCTGGATGACGATGAGCTAAGAGAGTCCTGCCTCCAGGCCTTTGAGGCCTTCCTAAGAAAGTAAGTGTGGCAGTTTTGCCAGACAAAAGGCAGGGGAGCTCCATGGGAAGTTGGTAGGGATGGGGTGACATCTCTTGACTTGTTTTGGGGCCCCACCCCTGCTCTTTCACGCTGAGTTCCAGTGAGGCACCCCCTCCTTGTCCCTCAGGTGCCCCAAGGAGATGGACCCTCACGTACCCAATGTGACCAGCCTCTGCTTGCAGTACATGAAGCATGACCCCAACTATGACCATGACAGTGACGACGAGGAGCAGATGGAGACCGAGGACAGTGAATTCAGTGAGCAAGGTAGGTAGACAGCCTGTTTGAGGGAGAGCAGGGCACAGCAGCCAAAGCAGGGGCTACAGCAGACCTGCCTGGCTGCATGCTGCTCTTCTCTAGCTGTAAGGAAGGCAATGCAGTCATCCTGCCTGCCCTGTTAACCATCCTGGATCAAAAATACCTGGGGAAGAAGTTAGTCTGTATTCCGCACATAGACAGTGATGTGACAGCTGGTGTTGGGATGTTTATGCTGTATCAGGTGTTATAAATATTTAGTGGTGATTTAAGGCTGGGAGTGGGGTGTGTAGGGTATATGTGACTACCCTCAGATGCTGGCATCCAGGATCCCACAGGTCCCAAGGGACCACTCTAATTGTCACTTCCTGAGTATCTACTGGTATTCTAAGCTCTTCCCTCATATTCCTCATAGTGACCCTAAAACCTAGGGGGATCATACTTGTATTTCAGACAAGGAACCAAGAAAACTCCCAGAAGTGACTTAGTTAGGACTTGGGTGAGCTCTGATAGACTCCACCTTTAAGCTACCATTTATAAAAATGATTTTCAACATAATGTTTTTAGCCCAGCACCATAGCTAGAGGGAGAATGGTGGGCGCTTGGAGGAGACAAGTCCAGATGGGGCTCAGTGGCTTCTTCGCTTGTGGCTTGAGGGCCTCTCCATCACTCAGATTCCTACAAGTGGGGTGCACATGGCGACTAGGGACCTGAAACAAAATCAGACCGGCATCCTGGGGCCTTCAGTACTGAGCTAAGAGTAGGTCATTTTCTTGCCAGTGATATAGGGCTAAGGATATTTCTTGAGGGGTGACACAGGGTCCATTAAAGGAGATGTGTGCTGAGCTGACCAGTGGCCATGGCCCGTTGTAGCTGGTCCAGATTTCTTTGCCATTCAAGTCTCAGTTGTCAACAGAGTGGTACATTAGGAACACCCGGTCTCAGATACAGGCTGCAGAGCTGCTCCTCGTCACCTCTGGTTCTTATGTTCTTCCCTGGTAAGCTAGATGGATTGAATCTCTGCACTGCATTTCCTAACTATGTTCTCTGAGGCGGTCTCTCACGCTCTCTGAACCTTGGCCTTGATATCTGTACAATGGGCCAGTAGTCCCTTTGTTCTGGTGGAGTTGTTTATCTGCTGACTCTCAGACCTGTCAGCAGAGGGCCTCACACACCTATTTTTTTCTTTGGTGTTTGTCTCTCTGAACACCTTTGAGATCTGACTGGGGCTGGGTTAGCACTGAGGGCACAGGGAGTCTGCCTTTCTCTTTGGAAATCCTAGTACGTGAAAGGGCCAGACCTGACCCAGAGGATGTGCCTGAGCCCCAGAAAGCTCCGTGTGTCCACTGCAAACTTGGATGCCATGTCATTCTATTTTGGAAGAGGGCAATGTCTCACTAAGTATTCCAGGCTGGCCTCTCCAGGACTGGGGTTTACAGGCCTGTGTCAGCATAGCAGCCCATTTCAACCTTGATGTAGTCAGACAAAGATCTGACTACGGGCTGTGGCAGTGGATCAAGCCATTTATTGTCTCTTGGTCCCATTTTTCTTCTCTGCAATGGGGACTGGTCCTTGTCCACAGGAGAGATTGTGGATCAAAGCCGTGGGTACCATCCTGGGCATGCCACAGGTGTTCACTAGGGTGGTGGCATTCCCAGTGGGCTGAATACTGATCATCAGGATGTGAAGCCCAGGGCGGGGCTTCCACTGTCTCCTTCCCTGAGCTGAGAGACAGAGCTCTGTGTGTCTTCCTCCTCCCCAGAGAGTGAGGATGAGTACAGTGACGATGAAGACATGAGCTGGAAGGTACGCAGAGCCGCTGCCAAGTGCATGGCAGCCCTCATCAGCTCTCGGCCCGACCTCCTGCCCGACTTCCACTGCACTCTGGCACCTGCCCTCATCCGCCGCTTCAAGGAGCGGGAGGAGAACGTCAAGGCAGACATCTTCGGGGCTTACATCATGTTGCTGCGACATACACGGCCCCCTAAAGGCTGGCTGGAGGCTGTGGAGGAGCCCACCCAGACTGGCAGAAACCTCAATATGCTGCGAGCACAGGTAGACTGTGTCCTTACGCACTCTCCCTCTTTCCGTTCTTCCTTTCCGTCCCCATCTCTTCACTTGCTGAGGGATGTGGTGTGAGCACCTCTCTGTGCCCAGCCTGGGCATTCAGGTGGAGCCCTGCCTCATCCTTGGTCTGCATGGTGCAGCTTCAGACACGGCAGCAGCAACACAAGTAGGGCTTGCAGGAATGAGGAGACCTTTGTTTGCTTACTTTAAAACCACTTCTGGCTGCTGGGTGGGGAATGGATTGTGACAGGACAAGAGTCATGGCTGGGGACCACCAGGAGGACATTGCAGCTGTGTCAGGTGACAAGCAATGGTGCCTTCCACTCATAGAAAGCAGAGGGATTGCAAGGGATGGTCGTCGAGAAGTGGGCTGGATTGAACTGTCGGATCTTGCTGGTACTAGGTTGCTTGAGACTGGGAGAGGCAGAGTTGACTTCTTGGCTTCCTGCGATAGGGACACTGAGGAGGAGGGGACATCTACATCTTTGTACATTTATGGTTGAAGTCCTCATTGGCTTTAAGTAGTGAATTTTCTGTTAGTATATAAATAAAACACCAAAGGTTGGGTTCCTACTAAGAAACGAAGCTTAATTAGCTCAGGTTTGAAACACAGAGTCTAAAAATCATGGTCCGTGCCTTGGTGTGGCCTGCCCTAGCTGTGTGACATCTTGGCAGATAGCATGAATATACAAAAGAAAGAGCCCATGGTACGACACAAAGCCAGAACGATGAGGACTAGGCCCCCATTTTATAATAAACATATCCAATAGAACCAGTCCATCCTTTTTAGTGACTTCCAGTTAATGCCACCTTTTAAAGGTCCCTCCTCACAAACTTTATGTAGACTAGCAGATGCCTAGGTTGAGCCACTTAGGCAGGAAATGCGCAAGCTGGATCAGAGACACAGATCAGGGTGGAACCAGTGCCACTGGATTCAGGACTATCTGGGGAAAGTTATAGGAAAAGAAGGGGCCATGCACTAAAGACACTAAGCTTCTGCTTTCCCTTCATAGAGATAGAGGTGACAGCCAGGCTGCTGGGTCACCTTGAGCCAGTTCCTTGTGCACATTTATAAGATGGAGGTAGCTGTCACTGTGTCTACAGAATCTGAATCAGGTGACTAGTAGGGACTGATGGGCACTATGGCGTCCTGTCTGTGTTGGAATCCTCCCTGGGGTGGCTTTCTTGCTGGTTCCTGATCTCCCTGCCTGCTCACAGGTGCCTCTAGTGATAAAGGCCCTGCAGCGACAACTTAAAGACCGGAACGTTCGGACCCGCCAAGGCTGCTTCAACCTCTTCACCGAGCTGGCAGGCGTCCTCCCTGGCAGCCTGGCAGAGCACATGGCTGTGTTGGTATCAGGTACGCTGGGCTTCAGCTGGCTCTCTTCTCTTTGGGCCTCTTCTAGAATACAGACCCCTACCCTATATTGAGTCCTCCATCCCTGAGAGCCCAGTAGTATTCCTGGGCTTGCCCTGTGTGAAGATGGCTCATGGTGGTCGTGTGTTGTGTCCCCCACCACATGGCCACAGGGAGAACAAGGCTGCTTTTAACTTTAGATGAGTTCTGGCCTTGTTTTCCTCAGCGCTGGTGGCTTCTGGGAGCTTTGGATGCTTGGCTCAGTACAGATACATTGATCAGTGCAGCCCCAGAATGAGCCAGGCTGAAGAGCCCCTAACCTTGGTTCCCACCTGCAGGCATTGTCTTTTCACTGGCTGACTACTCCAGCTCCTCCACCATACGGATGGATGCTCTGGCCTTCCTGCAGGGACTTCTGGGTACAGAGCCAGCTGAGGCCTTCCACCCACACTTGCCTACCCTCCTACCACCTGTGATGGCCTGTGTGGCTGACCCTTTCTACAAGGTGGCAGCTGAGGCCTTACTGGTGCTCCAGGAGCTGGTGCGGACCTTGTGGCCACTGGATAGGCCTCGGCTGCTGGACCCTGAGCCATATGTTGGAGAGATGTCCACAGCTACCCTGGCACGACTCCGAGCCACTGACCTGGACCAGGAAGTGAAGGAACGGGCCATCTCTTGTGTGGGCCATCTTGTGGGTCACCTTGGTGATCGACTTGGGGATGACCTAGAACCCACACTTATGCTTCTCCTGGATCGCCTGCGGAATGAGATTACCCGGTTGCCTGCTGTCAAGGCACTGACCCTGGTGGCTGTGTCCCCACTGCGACTTGACCTGCAGCCCATCCTGGCCGAGGCACTGCCCATCCTGGCTTCATTTCTGCGCAAGAATCAGCGGGCCCTGCGGCTGGCCACGCTGGCTGCTCTGGATGCCCTGGCTCAGAGCCAGGGCCTCGGCCTGCCCCCGCCTGCCGTGCGGACTGTGCTAGCTGAGCTGCCTGCTCTGGTCAGCGAGAATGACATGCATGTGGCCCAGCTGGCTGTTGACTTCCTCACCACAGTGACCCAGACGCAGCCCAGCTCTCTGGTTGAGGTCAGTGGCCCCGTTCTGGAGGAGCTGCTGCAGTTGCTGCACTCGCCCTTGCTGCCTGCCGGGGTGCTGGCAGCCACAGAAGGCTTCCTGCAGGCACTGGTGGGAACCCGCCCTCCCTGTGTGGAGTACTCAGAGCTCATTAGCCTGCTCACTGCACCTGTTTATAACCAGGTTGGGGACGGGGGACCCGGCCTGCACAAGCAGGTGTTCCACTCGCTGGCCCGGTGTGTAGCTGCCCTCTCAGCTGCTTGCCCCCAGGAAGCCGCAGGTACTGCCAGCCGCCTGGTCTGTGATGCCAAGTCGCCCCACTCAAGCACGGGGGTCAAAGTCTTGGCATTCCTATCACTGGCTGAGGTGGGCCAGGTGGCTGGGCCAGGCCCCCAGAGGGAGCTAAAGACTGTGCTTCTGGAAGCCCTTGGGTCTCCCAGTGAGGACGTGAGGGCTGCAGCCGCATATGCCCTGGGCCGTGTGGGTGCTGGCAACCTGCCTGACTTCCTGCCCTTCCTGCTGGCACAAATTGAGGCCCAGCCCCGGCGACAATACCTGCTGCTACATGCACTCAGAGAGGCCCTGGGGGCTGCCCAGCCTGACAACCTGAAGCCCTATGTTGAGGATGTGTGGGCACTGCTCTTCCAGCGCTGTGAGAGCCCCGAGGAAGGCACTCGGTGTGTGGTGGCTGAGTGCATTGGGAAGCTAGTGTTTGTGAACCCTCCCTACCTCCTGCCTCGATTCCGGAAGCAGCTCGCTGCAGGTAAGAGTACAGTGGCCTGGGCTGGCCGAGCACGAGGCGGGTACTTGGTCCCCAAGCATCCACACAACTCACGCAGATCACTGGAGATGAGAGTCATGTGTGTGTTAATTAAGGAGAAGAAGCCAGTCAAATGAACAGTGCTTCCCAGATAATACAGGCTTCTCCTAGTGGTCTTGTGTGGAGGGCAAGGTCTTTTTGGTTTTGTTTGTTTGTTTGTTTGTTTTTTTGTGGGGTTCTTCAATTTTTATGTTATGTATATGGGTATTTTACCTGCATAGATGTATGTGTACTGTATATAGGAAGTGCTCTCGGAGGCCAGAAAAAGGCATCAGATGCCCTAGAACTGGGGTTACAGACAGCTGTGAGCTGCCATGTGGGTACTTGTAAATAAGCCTAGGTCCATGCCAAGGGTGTCCAGTGCTTTTAATTGCTTAGCCATCTCTCCCGTCCAAGAGGACAGGGTTTTTGATGTGTTCCCATTTCAGTCAGACCTTCACTGACGGGGACTACATCACTGGGATCAAAAATAACCCAAGAAAATATTGTGTCTGTACTTAACATGTGAACACTTTTCTTGTCTTTATTTCCTTTTCTGTGTGTGTTTTCCATGGCATGCATATAGAGGTGGTAAGACAGACAACTAAGGGATGTCAGGTCTCTCCTTCGTCATGTAGATCCCAGGTCACCAGGCTTGGTGAATACTACTTTTATAGCAAGAACCATGTTGCGAGCCTTTTTCTCCCTAAACAATATAGATTTAACTACTGATGACATGTTTAATGTAAATAACATAAAGAAGATTGAAATACATATATAGGTTCTATGTAAACACCATGCTGTTTTGTGGATGGGCTTAGTATACAAAGAGATCCTAGATCCTGTCCTCTGAAGATAATAAGGGGTAAAAATACAATTTAAAGATGGCATTAGGCCTACAGGATTAGAAGTATATAACTAGGAGGCAGAAGGATTACTTCAAAGTCTACCTGCTTAGAGATATTGAAGGCCTTCCTGTGCAATTTAGTGAGACGATAGATAGATAGATAGATAGATAGATAGATAGATAGATAGATAGATAGAGGGGCTGTGGCAGGGGCTGTTGCTTTGTGATAGAATGTTTGCTTCTGACACAGGAGGCCCTAGGTTCCATTCCTACCATCTCACACAAATCAGAGGTGACATAGAGCTGGGTGTGGTAGTGTACACCTTAATCTCGGCTCTCAGGAGGAACTCTGAAACAGACCAACCTGGGCTACATATTGAGTTCTATGGCAGCATGGAGAAACCCTGCTTTTAAAAACATCATCACGCCGGGTGTGGTGGCGCACGCCTTTAATCCCAGCACTTGGGAGGCAGAGGCAGGTGGATTTCTGAGTTCGAGGCCAGCCTGGTCTACAAAGTGAGTTCCAGGACAGCCAGAGCTACACAGAGAAACCCTGTCTCGAAAAACAAAAAAAAATCATCATAGAAATAAAGCCATATGATGTCATTTTTATAATCTACGGTCATGACTGCTGTGACAGAATACCTGAGAGAATCAACTTTAGAGAGGACCCTGCTTAGAGGGAGCAGTCAGCCATAGATGGGAAGGCCCGTGTGAGGAGTCATGGCAGCAGAAGCCTTCGCAGTGGCTAGTTCACACCTTGGCAGATCAGGACGGTTTAGGCTGGAATCAAAGGCAAACATAACCATCAAGGTTCACCTTCTGCAGCCTACTTCTGTCTGCAGGGCCCCAGTCCCAAAGATACACAACCAATTTCTAGGTGAGGACCATGTCCTGGCATGACTCCTCCATCCTCAGGGATCTGGGTGAGCCCCCCCTCCCCCTTTCTCCAGCTTCTGTAAAGTCAGTAACAAGGTGAAATGAAGTGCATCCTTCATGACATCATGTTTGGGGACCTGAGTTCTGGGGATCCCATTGGCCTCAGCCTGCCAAAAGCCCCCCTGGCCTCTTCTCTGTGACCTTAAACGTGAACCTGGCCTTCCCGAGTCCCTCTTTCCTGTGTAAAATGCAGGCCAGTAGTCCTTCATAGTTTTGTTTGTTTTTGAGACGGGTACTCACTCTGTAACCCAGGCTGACTTCCAACTCCTGAAGATACTCCTGGGACCTTGGGATGACAGGTTTGCACTACCACACCAGCTTCATTATTTTAATTAACATTTTGTTATTATGGAGTTTGAAGAAGAGAATGTCTGAAAATGCAGTGTAGTCTCAGTCTGAAGGCAGAACTTTCTCTGAGGTCCTAGTGTTCTGTTTGGACCTGCCAAGACCCGGCCACTTAACTCTTCTAGCAGCAGGAGGAAGAACTGGGCAGATTCAAGGCTACCATGGCGAATAATCACATAATTATAATAATCAATAATTATTATAATAATCAATACTTCTTGGGAGGGGTTGTTTCTTAAGTAGGGAGAGGGTGTACTGTTTTGCTGGGTCTACAGGTGGTCCCCTGCCCCACACTGTCACCTCTTGTCTTGCAGGTCAGCCATACACCCGAAGCACGGTCATCACTGCAGTCAAGTTCCTCATCTCAGACCAGCCTCACTCCATCGACCCTCTCCTGAAGAGCTTCATTGGTAGGTGCAACTAGTACCTCTCGCCCTGGGTCTGGAGCGTGGCTAGCACATCTTACAAAATTAATCAAGGGAGTCAGACTCTTGAGTGAGATGTGCCTTCAAACCCCTATGTCACCACCAAGGCTCTGGTGGGCTTCATGTGCCCCTTACTGATGAGTTTTGCTTCCTTTTTTTGTTTTTTGTTTTTGTTGTTTTTGTTTTTCGAGACAGGGTTTCTCTGTGTAGCCCTGGCTGTCCTGGAACTCACTCTGTAGACCAGGCTGGCCTCGAACTCAGAAATCTGCCTGCCTCTGCCTCCCGAGTGCTGGGATTAAAGGCGTGTGCCACCACGCCCGGCAGGTTTTTTTTTTTTTATTAGTTGGTGTGTGTCTGTGTGTGTGTGTGTGTGTGTGTGTGTGTATTAGTGTTTCACTTGAACATGTTTGTGCACTATATGTGTTCCTGGTGCCTATAGAGATCAGAAGACATTGGATCCCCTGGAACTGGAGTTATGGATGACTATGAGCTACCATGTGGGTGCTGGGAACCAAACTCGGGTCGTCTGCAAGAGCAGTCAGTGCTCTTAACTACTGAGCCATCTCTCCAGTCCCCAAAGCTGGTTTATTTTTAGAAACAGAATCTGAGTAGCCCAGGCTGGACTCATACTCAATCTATATAGCTGAGGATGACCTTGAACTTCAGATCTTGCCTTTATCTCCCAAGTATTGTGATTACAGGCATGTACCACCACCTTTAGCATGTTTGATCCTCAGTTCTCAGCTCCCTAAGATGGGCACCATGAGATGCCCTTTTATAAAACTCATCAGTTAGTTATAACAGTGCCAGCCTGGTAAAGAACACTGGTCCCATTTTACAGAAGGGGAAACTGAGTCCCAAGAGAGGGTTCAGACTTGTCTTATTCCTAGGTTGTGTCCTTACAGAATCAGGTCTCTAAGAGCCAGCATACACAGTGGGAAGGGCCCTACGTCCTATTGTGGTTGAGTCCTGATCTCCCTTTAGACTGCAGTTCTTCCCAGTGCGGGGTGGGGATGGGAGGGAATGGGTGTCACGTGACAGTAGCACACCCTGTGGTGCTGATGCTCATTCTGGTCACATGGTTGCGGTGAAGACTCAAGTTTCTGTGTCTTACTCTTCTAGTTGAGGACACTGCTTTGTGGTAACATGGACGCTCAGCATGTGCGAGGCCCTGGGTTCCATCCTCAGCTCTAATCCTTGGAGCAACCGTGTTGGGTTGGTGCTTCAGACCCAGTGCTGTGGGTGGCCTTCATTTGTTATCCTGTTCACAAGAGGCTAGGGCAGGAAGAGCCCAGACCTGTGTAGTCAGCGAGGCCCTGTCTGAGAGCAGAGCAGTCCTCTGTGCCAGCTCTCAGCCCTGAACTTCACAGCTGCTGTCATGGCTCACTCCTTAAAGCCCTGGAGGAGGTCATGGCTGCCAGAACCCAAAGTCAGTGGGAAGCTAGGCATTCTTATGTGGACTGTGATGGCATTGAGTCTGGCTTAAGGTAGATGTTCAGGTCGTGTCTGCCCTTCATTCTGCATAACTCGCAGTGCCCAGATCACCAGGAACAGCATGGAAGTGGCTTTGTGTCCTGCTTCTATGTTCTTCTTTGTCTTGTCTCTCTGCAGCGGAGTTCATGGAAAGCCTGCAGGACCCAGACCTGAACGTGCGCCGGGCCACACTCACCTTCTTCAACTCAGCTGTGCACAACAAACCATCACTGGTCCGGGACCTGTTGGATGACATTCTTCCCCTCCTCTACCAGGAGACCAAGATCCGCCGGGACCTCATCCGAGAGGTATGAGGCAACATGGACACCTCGCATGGCCAGGCCCTTGTTGAGCCTTCTGTGCCTCACAGCCACATGGCCCTAGTCATGCCATGCCTCTCTACTCCCCAGCTGCGGCCCAGACTGGACAATCCAGTGCCTCCTTAGCTTCAGTTTTCCCTGGAGCTAAGTGAGGACAGTCACCGTGCCTGTACCACAAGACTGTGCCTAAACACCTGGAGGCAGCTCTGATGCTTAGTGGCTCATGTTCAGCATGAGCATCCTAGTCCCCAAATGTGACACCCCCTGTGACAGGCCCTATTTAAAATGCAGGCACCCTACTTTCACTGAATATACTTCGCATATGAAGAGGAATGTTTATTGGACATACCTGGACTCTGTATTTAGACTTGAGTTCCTTCCCCAATACACCTCTTTGAATATGCAAAGATTCTAAAATCCACAGTCCAAAAATGGAACCTCCTGAACCTCAGGAGTCAGGCATGTGGCATTGGACTACAGTGTCAGCAACTGTTGTCACTCAGCCAGAGTCTCAAGTCCCGGGACTCATAGGTACCCCATACTTGGCTTCTACCACCAAGATGCTCAGCCTGGCCTCCAGGAGAGCGGTGGTTAGGAGAGTGAGGTTGGAGTGAGCTGAGGGGTGGAGGGGGTTGAGATTGACAGCCAGGTCACCCTGCAGCACCTCCTGATGGTCTGAGCAGGAAGCAGTGCTCTTGAGAGGGGTTGGGAACGTTTTCTAAAAGAAGGACATTTGAAGGGTTTTGGGTTTTTTTTGTTTTTTGAGACAGGGTTTCTCTGTGTAGTCCTGAACTCACTATGTTCCAGGATATAGACTATAGACTATAGACTAGGCTGGTCCTCAAACTCACAGGGATTTATCCTCTTGCCTCTGCCTCTTGAGTGCTGGGATCAAAGGTGTGAGCTATTGTACCTGGTATCAGATATAGTTCTGGAGGCCAAAAGTCTAATATCTGTACCCCTGAGCTGAAACCAGGTTGTCTACAGGCCTCTTGCAGTTCCTGTGGCCACCAACATTGCTTGGCAGGTGATGCCATTACATGAAGCTCTGCCTATGCACAAGGTATTATTTTTAATGTGTGTAATCTCTTCAGTTGGGTTTTGAGGCTCAAACTTTACTGTTAGAAGCCAGATTCCATGGTTACGAGCTCAGAGGACTTGGTTCTTTGAGTCTGGTTCTGCATCTTACCAGTTGTGTGTCCTCCAGCATGTCAGTTTACCTCTCTGAGCCTTAGTGGGATGTTGAGTAGGATTGATAGTAGCACCTTATTCCTAAGGTTTTCATTTTTTCTTGAGACAAAATCTTGTGTGGTCTAGGTTAAGAATGACTCTGAGCTGCTTCCACTTCCTGAGTGCTGGGTTACAGACACATGCCATCATGATGTTTATTCAGTGCCAGAGATCAAACCTGGGTCTTTGAGACCTGAGGCTTGAGTGCACAGAGTGTGACTGGGGCCAGGATGTAGTGCTGAGCAGGTGGGATGAGTATTCCAAACCCTCTATGTTATGTCCTTCCTTCCTTCCTTCCTGCAGGTGGAGATGGGGCCCTTCAAGCATACTGTAGATGATGGGCTGGATGTGAGGAAGGCTGCCTTCGAGTGCATGTACTCGCTGCTGGAGAGCTGCCTGGGCCAGCTGGACATGTGCGAGTTTCTGAACCATGTGGAGGATGGGCTGAAGGACCATTATGACATCCGGGTAGGTAGCACCATGCTCAGAGCAAGGGACCAGGCAACATTAGGCCCAGCTGTTCTCCCCTTCTCCTTGCACCCCATGAAAGCAGCTGTGCTTTCTGTCAAGAACAAGGAACCGGTTTCGTGGTGGCGCATGCCTTTAATCCCAGCACTCGGGAGGCAGAGGCAGGCGGATTTCTAAGTTCAAGGACAGCCAGGGCTATACAGAGAAACCCTGTCTCAGAGGAAAAAAAAAAAAAAAAAAAAGAAAGAACGGAAGGAAGGAAGGAAGAAAGAAAGAAAAAATGGCTTATGCTGGTTTTGCTTTGCATAAATTAATTAATTAGCATTAATTAACATTAATGTTACTAACATTTAAAAATTTTTTAAAATTTATATGAAAAATAGTATTTCTGCTGGGCATGGTGGCACACGCCTTTAATCCTAGCACTCAGGAGGCAGAGGCAGGCGGATTTCTGAGTTCGAGGCCAGCCTATTCTACAAAGTGAGTTCCAGGACAGCCAGGGCTACAGAGAAACCCTGTCTTGAAAAAAAAAAGAAAAAAAAAAAAAAAGGAAAAATAGTATTTCTTTTGAAAACAACCCATAATGCTAGGTAAATTCCCACATTGCCATTGTATTAGTCTGTTTTCTGGTTACTATTATTTCATTTTGCTTTGTTTTTTATTTATTTTTATGTATTTATTTATTTTATGGGCATGTCCACATCTGGGGTTCCCACATAGTACACTGTCACTGACACACCAGAAGAGGGCATCAGATCCCATTACAGATGGTTGTGAGCCATCATGTGGTTGCTGGGGATTGAACTCAGAATGTAGGAAGCCGGCAGCGCTGAGCGGCGAAGGGCCGCGGCAGCGCTGACCAGCAAAAAGCCGCCGCCCGATCCAGCGGCGAAAAGCCGCCGCCTGAGCTCTGACCGGCGAAAGCGCTGCCCAAGCTCTGACCGCAAAGCCGCCCGAGCTCCGGGAAGACCGTCCGGCTCTGGGAAGGCCTGCGACTCCGCCCCATTACAAGATGGCGCAGGACCGGCAGGCTGCCAGGGAGGAGAACCTAGTGAGCATGCGCAGCTCTCTCCTCAGGCTCTCCTCAAGCAGTAGCCCCTCCCGAAGGGAAAATATGCTAATGAGGCACTGCTTGTGACACCAATGAATGGGCAATATGCTAATGGGTGTGGCTTGGTGCACCAATCCGCATCCACTACGACACCCCTCCCCCTCCCTGGGAGAGTATAAAAGCAACAGCTCTGCTGCTGTTCTGGGTCCTGGGAATCAACTATCAAGGCGCTCCTGAATAAAGCTGACTGAGAAGATCCCAGTGGTGGCATGTCTTTCTTGCTGGTCTACGGAGGCAGGGAGGCGCGCTGCATCAGGACCTCTAAAAGAGTAGTCAGTGCTCTTAACCACTGAGCCATCTCTCCAGCTTGCTTTTTTTTTTTTTTTTTTTTTTTTTGTGTGTGTGTGTGTGTGTGTGGTTTTTCAAGACAGGGTTTCTCTGTATAGCCCTGGCTGTCCTGGAACTCACTCTGTAGACCAGGCTGGCCTCGAACTCAGAAATCCGCCTGCCTCTCCCTCCTGAGTGCTGGGATTAAAGGCGTGCACGATCACGCCTTTAAGGTTTCTCTTATATAGCCTAGATGTCCTAGAAGTATGTAGACAAAGCTGGCCTTGAACTCACAGAGATCCACCTGCCTCTGCCTCCTGAGTTCTGGCATTAAAGGTGTGTGTTCTCACACATGAACTGTTTTCTGTTGCTATTTAAAAAAAAAAAGCCGGCGTGGTGGCGCACGCCTTTGATCCCAGCACTCGGGAGGCAGAGGCAGGCAGATTTCTGAGTTCGAGGCCAGCCTGGTCTACAAAGTGAGTTCCAGGACAGCCAGGGCTATACAGAGAAACCCTGTCTCGAAAAACCAAAAAAAAAAAAAAAAAACTGTGGCTGGGTATTCTTTTAAAAAGCTGTTTTAGATCTTTCTGGAGACTCTGAATCTGGTATTGGCTAGCATCTGTTTTTGCTCTGGCGGCATCACAATGGCCGGCACCTGCAGAAGTTCACATAGTAGAATCAGGCATGAGGCATATATATATGGTTTTTTGAGACAGGGTTTCTCTGTATAGCCCTGGCTGTCTTGGAGCCCACTTTGTAGACCAGGCTGGCCTCAAACTCAGAAATCTGCCTGCCTCTACCTCTCGAGTGCTGAGATTAAAGGCGCCACCACGCCCAGCTTTTTTTTATTATTTATTTATTTATTTATTTAGTGTGTGTGTGTGTGTGTGTGTGTGTGTGTGTTCTTGTATTTTGTTTTTGTTTTTAAAGGTGCCACCATGCCCAGCTTTTTAAAAATTAATTAATTAATTAATTTGTGTGTGTGTGTGTGTGTGTGTGTGTGTGTGTGTGTGTGTGTGTTCTTGTATTTTTGTTTTTGTTTTTTCCAGACAGGGTTTCTCGGTATTAACAGAGCCCTGGCTATCCTGGACTCCCTTTGTAGATCAGGGCAGCCTGGAACTGAACTCACAGAAATCTGCCTGCCTCTGCCTCTGCCTCTGCCTCTGCCTCCCAAGTGCTGGGATTGAAGATGGAGGCATGTTCATTTTATCATTAACTTTTGTAGGAACTGAGGTTCTCTGAGACCTGAACTAACTAACCCCTTCCAGCACCTCCAGTGACCTAGCCACCTCCTGCTGAAGATTCCGTCACCCCTCAGCATTGCTATACTGGGGATTAAGTTTCCAGCACATAGGCTTTTGTGATACACACTCAAGTTGTATCTCAACTGCAGCATGTCCAAGCCAGTGTCAGTGGAAGCCGAGGACACTCGGTTCCTTCCCAGGCCTGTGTCCGAGGCATGTGAACACGTCAACTGCCGCTCCCCATGCCTTTTGTTATCCAGTCATCCTCACATAACTAAAGTTAGCTGGCAAGATTCAGCATCATGGTGTACATCTATAATAGGAACCTGAGACCCAGAGAGGTGGGATCCCCGGGCAGGGCCCTGGAGGGACTTGGTTGTCGGCTTGTGGGATACAAGCCGGAGCTTCTGTTGGGTCTGCTGCTCTGTCTGGGTGCTGTTTCACCATGAGTTCCATCTGCTTCCTTGGGTAGATGCTGACCTTCATCATGCTGGCCCGGCTGGCTGCTCTTTGTCCTGCACCTGTCCTGCAGAGGGTGGACCGGCTCATCGAGCCACTCAGAGCCACCTGTACTGCCAAGGTAAGCCCTGCCCTGCCTGGACCCTGGAGTGCCTATTGGCTCAAGTCATCACTCACTGGACCATGTGCACTGCAGTGCTGAGCTGGCTGTTGCCCCAATCTACACAGCTTCCCGGGCTGGGCTGTGAGATTCCTTCATTAAATACTTCCTGGGTGCTGGCCTGGGAGAGGGACCCAGGTTCTAACACTCCACATATTAGCTTCCCCACTCAGTCTATGCAGATCCCCAGCTGGGAGCTGGGCCTGGCTCCTATGGTTGACTGATGGCTACTCCAGCTACTCCAGCACAACTGCTAACAAAGAGTGCAAGGTCTTCTGGGTGAATGCATTATGGAAAGTTGTAATATTGGGAACAGCCTGGCACACTCGGGGTCCTAGTGGAGACCTGTTGAATGAAAGAACTGTGTGTGTGTGTGTGTGTGTGTGTGTGTGTGTGTGTATGTGGTGTTTATGTGTTGCGTATCTATGGAGGCCAGAGGTTGACTTCCGTGGTCTTCCTTGATCTCTCTGCCTTCTTCCTTCTCCAACCCCCTTCCCAGACATGGTTTCTGTGTGTAACCCTGGCTGTCTCGGAACTCATGCTATAGACCAGTCTGGTCTAGAACTGACATCTGACTGCCTCTGCCTATTAAAGGTGTGCCCCACTATTGCTAAACTGGGTGACCATGAGCTGCAGGGATCTGCCTGTGTCTGCACCCACAAACTTCACGTCCAGCTCTTGTGTGGAATCAACTTGGGTTTGTACAGCAAGTACTTCACGCACTGAACCATCTCCCCAATCCTCGATTGGAGTTTTAAGATTTACTCAAAGGACTAAGAATTTCAGTCTTTAGGCAAGACTCAGATAGTGGTTGTTACCCTTTTTTAAAACAAACTGTTCTCCAGGTTAGCATCAAATTCCTGAACTTAAGCGATTCTTTCCTCCTGTCTTGCTGTCCATGTAGCTTGTGCCTTGAGGCATATTGTTATTTTTTCATTTTCTTTGTGTGTACGTAGGGGATATTGGGGTGGGGTGGGGAGGAGACAAACCACAGATGCTCTGGTAGCCCAGGCTGGCCTTAAAGTCAGTATACAGCCAAAGGTGACTGTGTTGGGAATAGCAGCTGGGTAGTACAGCAGATTCGGTGTGGGCTGGGTCTGGTCCCCTCTTCCCTACTCAGATGTGGATATCTATCTCACTCAGGACTTTGTGCGTGCCAGGTGAGACACTCTACCAACGGAGCCACATACATACTCAGCCCCAAAGTTGTGATCTTCAAATAGCAGCACAGTCGTAGAAAAAAATGAAATCTGATATGAATCAGATTGAAATTAGGCCTTTATTAAACTGAAATCTGGGCCAGGCTTGGTGGCGCACACCTTTAATCCCAGCACTCGGGAGGCAGAGGCAGGTGGATTTCTGAGTTCGAGGCCAGCCTGGTCTACAAAGTGAGTTCCAGGACAGCCAGGGCTATACAGAGAAACCGTGTCTCGAAGAAAAAAAAAAAGATTTCTTTAAACTGAAACCTATGTTTAAAATGGGTAACAGGCTCAGTAAGGACACTGTCTCCCTATGTAGGTCAAGGCTGGTTCTGTGAAACAGGAGCTGGAGAAGCAGGAGGAGCTGAAGCGCTCAGCCATGCGGGCAGTGGCTGCCCTGCTGACCAACCCTGAGGTGCGCAAGAGCCCCAGTGTGGCCGACTTTTCTGCCCAGATCCGATCCAACCCAGAACTCACCACCCTCTTCGAGAGCATCCAAAAAGACACAGCCTCTGGCCCCAGCACGGACTCTATGGAACTCAGCTAGCTGTCCCCAACACAAGCCTTATCTTATCCCTACAGGCCTTGGCCTCTCCTGTCCTTCCCTGACCACCTCAGTGCCTTTGCTAGGGCCCCCTGCTCACAGCCCCAGTGCCAAAGCTGGGCCCATCAACTCAGGGCATTCATTCATGAGTGTGGTGTTCCACCACCTTTATACTGCACCCTTCCACTCATTTAGAGAAGCCAGTACTGGCCTGTGCCCAAGACCATAAGACAAGCAGGGGGTTGACTGCCTACTTCACTTGCTCTGGACTCCAAATGTCAATTAGCACCCTGAGCCCAGCCATGGGTAGGGCTATGTAGAGCCCATACGAGCTCTAGGTCTGGGCACAAGAGAACCAATCTATACTTAACGCCTTATTAATTAGCAGAGTGAGAACTGTTTACAGGGAAGATAGCGTGGCTCATTGGCCAGGCGTAGGTCCACAGTTTCAAACATCCCTCATCTCCCAGGCGTGGGACAGTTGGCTTGTGCTCTGTGTATGTAGTTGTTAGTATTGAAAATTTAAGTATAAATGACAGACCAGGGTTTTGATTTTTTTTTGTTTGTTTGTTTGTTTTTGTTTTTTGAGACAGGGTTTCTCTGTCTAGCCCTGGCTGTCCTGGAACTCACTCTGTAGACCAGGCTGGCCTCGAACTCAGAAATCCGCCTGCCTCTGCCTCCCGAGTGCTGGGATTAAAGGCGTGCGCCACCACGCCCGGCTTAGGGTTTTGATTTTTAAGACATTTCTCTTTATAGCCACATATGGCCCAGACTCAGATCCACCCACCTGGGATTAAAGCCAGCTGAGGCCAGTTATCTGCGTTACTAACATACAAAGATCTCCTCCTGAATCTTACCCAGATTGCGTCGGTCCTGGGAATACCTAGACCAATGGCATAGAGCTGTTCTCCTAATTGCTTAGGAGGCAGAGGCTGGATCATACACTCAGGTCCTAGTGAGCAACCTTAGGTTCTAAAAGCAACAGGGCAGGAGAGCTCGGAGATGGGCTGTTCTTCCATGGGTCCCAGCCCTCCTGGTAACAACTTTCTAACTCCTAAAGGATCCAATGCCCTTAGGGCAGACATACATGCAGACAAAACACCAAAGTTTAAATATTAGCTCAGTTGTAGAGCACTTGCCTACCACACACCCTACTTTAGGGTAACCCACCACCGCTACAGCAAGAAGATAAAACCTTATTTCTACGAGAACAAAAGCTTAATTTAAAAAAGGCTGGGATGTCTCTCTCCAGTCATTTAAGTGTCACCTGTGACAGTACAACATTCTGAACTTTATTAGTGTTTCAAGAGCGGAGAGCCCGAGACTGGCCTGTGGTACAGAAAGCACTGCCCTTGAATTTCATGTGGCAGAAATATTTACAAGGCTCATGAAGTTCTAAGTCCTCCAAAAAGAGGACTGTCAATCCTGACTGAAGCCAAGCAGAAGGCCAGTTCCATGAAACTAAAGGCTTTCTCAAAAAAGTGCCTTAGGATAGCCCAGTTGGGACAGGGTGAGAGCAGAGGTTAGCCTGGTCCCCAGACTACTCAAGTGTACCTAAAACTGTAGAGAGAGGGTCAAGGCCTTTCCCTCTTCCGCAAACCCCCTGCAGCCAACCAAGCCTAGTATGGGATTCTGAACCCTGCTGCTCCTATGGGAGAACAATCAGCAAAGAACAATCTCCATTTACCAAAAAGACAGAAAATAGTGTGATGGCAGTTTTCTGTGATTTTATTTAAACACAAAACATGCACACAAGCCATCTACTCATTTTCTTCACTGCGTAGCCTGGCGTTGGGATTGGTGACTCTGATGGCCAGCTGTGCTGCTCTTTCCACGATGGCTTTTCGGTTCTTAGAAGACACGTTGTGAGCAATCTCAGCACAGTAAGATCTGAAAGAGAAGCAAACCAGGAAAGGTCACCAGAGAAATGGCTGAAGGCTCAGGCACCAAGGTGTCTGCAGTGGTCTATGGTAGTGACTGGGAACTAATCCACAAGGGGGAGCTGGGCCCACGGCAGGCTCACACCAAGTAACCCAGAATTCTTCCACAGGAGCCAAAGGCTTCCAATGCAACCACACTATAAGGTATACAGTTCAAGCAGCATGAACAACAAACACTGCCCAGTGTTCCCTCAAAGTGTTGAGAATATGTCCTAATGAACACATTCCCAGCATGGAGAGACTGTGAAGCCATAGACAGGGAGCTGAGGAAAAACCTTTACAGAACAGGATGGCAGAGCTATGGAAAACATACAAACGGCAAATACCTTACCTAATACAGACAGACAGACCCCCACTTTACAGAGACTTGGCGTTCTAACCTGAAGCCCATGTCCTGGGCCACAATCATCTATAGCTGTCTAGCACACTCACCATTCACAAGTCATGTGCAACCATATCCCACCCAGGACTCTTACCACTCAGGAACTACCACTAGTAACTACATTTCAACTTCTCCTGCTCCCCAGCTATACAGAGGAATTGCCCATACACAGACCCTGTGGTGCACCTGCAGGGTCTGACAAGGCCAAGCAGCTCTCCTGGGGCAGATGTACCCATTAGAAATGCAGCACTGGCCAGGCATGGTGGTGCACACCTTTAATGCCAGCACTCGGGAGGCAGAACTCAGATTTCTGAGTTCGAGGCCAGCCTGGTCTACAAAGTGAGTTCCAGGACAGCCAGGGCTATACAGAGAAACTGTCTCAAAACAAAAAAACCAAAAAGAAATGCAGCACTGATAACACTGCACCATTCATTAATCAACACTACCACATGGACTGCTGCTCCTGTACACACACACACACACACACACACCTGCATTCATGTAGCACTTCATGGCGTGGTTAAATGCACATAATCTCCCCCATGCCGACTCCATCTGCATTACAACCACCTCAGAAAACAGATCCTTATAATCCCGGAACACATATACTCTCTGCAGTCCTAGTTTACTTGGGAAAAATAAACTATTCCTGCCACACCCTCATATCCAATGTCAAGAGTATTTCTTGGGAGGCTTTGGTTTTGCATCTCAGAGGTCACCAAGTGTTGTAACTTGCTCAAAGTACCCAGAATACCCCACAACCTTCTCTCTACAGCTGTGCCTGGAGACTTTCTCTACAACCCCAAAAGACCTGAGCTGCTCTGCAAATCCACCTGTCAGAGCAGAGCCAAAAACAGCTTAGGTCCAAGGTTAGACTCAGGTCCCTGCAGTCTCATGACACTATAGCACCTACTGTATAAAATGAAGCCCTCCCTCTGCTCCAGTCTCAGGCTTCAACCATGGGAACATGTCCCCTTCCCTCATATGCCCACTGCAGTGACCCCAGCGTCTCCCAGGAGGCAGGCACTCCTAGCCAGGGGCCCAACTTACTTGTTGCACATCAGCAGCACCTCCAGCTCTTTGACATTGTGGACCAGGAACTTGCGGAAGCCGCTGGGCAGCATGTGCTTGGTTTTCTTGTTGCTCCCGTAACCGATGTTGGGCATCAGGATCTGGCCCTTGAACCTTCTCCGCACCCTGTTGTCGATGCCTCTGGGCTTCCGCCAGTTTCGCTAAAGACACACAGGCAAGTTAGTCTCTGTGCAAACTGGCAGCTCTTGTATGTGTGTGCAGGAAGGGGGTAGAATTCAAGGGGGTCATGTCATAACACATGAAAGGCTGAAGGTGTAGCTCAGTTAGCAGAGCATTTGCCTGGCATGCACATGGCCCTGGGCTCCATCCCTAGCACTTCCACTGGAATTTCAACATAATTAAGTTCCAAAAAAGGGGTAGGGAGAAGGGATCAGTTAACTGCTGGGTGTACATGCCCATCCAGCCCAACTGGTGAACTCTAGGCCTAGAGAGAAGTCTTAGCAGTTGAGATTCAATTTCATGCATGCATGTGCCTGGTGTGCAGACATACCCAAAGGTTTTTCAAATGCAGGGTCAGGGTGCAGAGATGACTTAAAGCACCTGCTGTCAGACAACCTAAATCTGACCTGGACTCACAAGTCGGGAAGGAGAGAATCAACTCCTTAAAGTCTCCTGCCCTGTGTGCTCGGGATCTTAACCCCCACCCCAGAACCACATACCTTAATTTTCACATATCGGTCTGACTGGTGTCTGATGAACTTCTTGGTCCGCTTTTTGACAATCTTGGGCTTCACCAGAGGCCGGAGGGCAGCCATGATGCCTTTTGACAAAAGTCAGACCCACGTTAGTCAAGCAACTGGGAGGTGAGGCTTGCGTGTCTCAGGCCTTCAGTGAGTAATGTCGCAGAGTGTCTTCCAATCACCAGCTACCGAGCAAACTGGGAATGGAATGGGTACCTCTGCTAGGCTTGCTCTCCCTCTTGCTTCCGAAGCTGGCAGAAGACTAGCCACTCTCCAGACGCGATCTCAAGAGGTCAGTGGGTCATCTCACCCACGAGGAACCTCAAAGAACCAACCTACAGAACCCCAACCAGGTCTCTCTGGCGGAGGAGAGGCAAATCCCACTCTACTAAGCTTCGTTAAGTGTTGCGCCCTTAAATACGCAAAGCCACCAACGTACTCCTAACACGACACCAGCCCGCCTGTCCCTCCCGGATCGTCTCAGAGCAGCAACCAAAGGGCGCCTTCTCTGCTCCCCGCGCAGACAACCTGCTCCGCAGGGCTTGCACCGAGTACCCAACGGACTCACGTCCAGAAAGCATTTCTGCTCACCGGCGAGCGGCGACAGCTCTCTGGCTCAGGATTTAGGTCCCGCCGCAGGCAAAGGCTGCTAACAAGCTAAGCGGAAAGCGGTGGGTGCCATCCGAAACCCACGGGCAGCATGGCAGCAAGCCCGCCCTGGCCGATGCCGGGCCCCTGGCAGACTCCGTACCAGCACCAGTAGCCAGGCCCGTGCGCGCTCGCCACTACCACGCCGGCGCGGAGGCCACCACCGAGGCCTCCCCACCCGGAGACGGGGTCCCGCCGAAGCCGTAGGCGGCGGATGGTCGCCGATGCACACTCACCGCAAAACAGATGGCAGCCACCTCGTAGGCAGCGCCGAGGAAGAAGGAAGAGGCGGCAGCAGCGCGCAAGGTATGATGGGACGGAGTCTTAGGTCCTGGCAGAGAAAAGGGAAGCACTTCCGGCTCTGGGTCCTCTAAAGAAAACTAAAATATGCCTGAGAAATAAAGCTGAAAAAACCCTAGTGTTCTGTAGTAGACATTAACATCTTTGAATGAACTAAAAAAAATTTCTCTTGGGACTACTTAAGAAATTTGGGATTCTTTTTGTGCTAAGACCTGCTATTATTTCCGCCCTAAGTGGAAGCCCAATAACTTTTTAAACTGTTGGTTCCCGAGTGTGCCTCCTTGTGGCTGGGAGGTAGCAAAACAGAGACTCTTGGAAGATCCTTAGGCAGTTGGTTGCGCAAATGTCCTAAAACTTCCTAATATACAGATGCGCAAACCCCTGTCTTATGAAGTGCTACCGAGCCTTCTCGCGACTTCTGTATGTTTAAATCATCTCTACTTATGGTATGTACCTAATGTATTAATAAGTGATAGGTTAGCCGGGCAGTGGTGGCTCACGCCTTTAATCCCAGCACTTGGGAGGCAGAGGCAGGCTGCTTTCTGAGTTCGAGGCCAGCCTGGGCTACAGAGAGGGTTTCAGAGCTACACAGAGAAACCCTGTCTCGAAAAACCAAAAAAAAAAAAAAAAAAAAAAAAAGATAGGTTGATAATATTGCTAAGAAAATAGTCTATTGGCTGGGCGTGGTGGTGCACGCCTTTTTAATTACAGCACTTGGGAAGCAGAGGCAGGCTGAGTTTAGTCTATTCTGCTTACCTTGTTTTTCAGATCATTGTGAAAACTCTAATCTTAGGAGGAAATAAAAGCAAACCAGAGCTGGAGAGGTGGCTTGGTGGAGCACTGTTGCTCTTTCAGAGGACTGGCATTTAGTTCCCAGGAACCAAGTGTTGCCTAACAACCTTAGAATACCAGCCCTATGAGATCAGAAGCCCTTTTCTGTAGGTGCTTCATGCATGTGGTACATACTCATACATGCAGGCAAAACACTCAAGCACATAGAATAAATCTCATTTTTTACGATTTATTTTATGTATATGAGTACACTGTAGCTGTCTTCATATACACCAGAAGAGGGCATCAGATCCCATTACAGATGGTTGTGAGTCACCATGTGGTTAGGAATTTAACTCAGGACCTCTGGAAGAGCAATCATTGCTCTTAACTGCTGAGCCATCTCTCCAGGTCCCACCCCACCCCCACCCTTTATGTTTTGTTTTGTTTTGTTTTGTTTTGTTTTGTTTAAGACAGGGTTTCTCTGTGTAACCCTGACTGTGGTCAAATTCACTCTGTAGACCAGGCTGGCTAGAGATCTTCCTGTTTCTGCCTCCCAAGTGCTGAGATTAAAGGTGGGTGTCACCACTGCCCAGCAGAATAAATTAAACAATTTTCAAACTCAGACACAAGAGATACTTGTGATCTGATACTTGCTTATCTTGACAGGGCTCCAGGAGGTGGGGACAAATGCTGAATTGGTATACTGCCCCAACCCTTGTGCTTGCTGTAAAGGGGCAGTAGAGGGGGCTGGAGAGGTGGCTCAGTGGTTAAGAGCACTGACTGCTCTTCCAGAGGTCCTGAGTTCAATTCCCAGCAACCACATGGTGACTCACAACCATCTGTAATGGGATCTGACACCCTCTTCTGGGGTGTCTGAAGACAACGACAGTACCCACATACATGAAATAAATAAATAACTCTTAAAAAAAAAAAAAAAAAAAAAGGAGGTAGTAGAGACCCAGAAGATCCAGATAAGTAGAGTGTCTTATCTGGAGTGGCTGGGTAAAGCAGCGGGGCAAGACTGTCACTCTCCTGTGTCTGTGGCTTGCCCTCCCTTCCCCAACTCTACTTGGCCTACAGGTTATGTGAAGGCTTATGGAACATGGAAGTGTGTGGCAAATGGGTGAATTATACAGAAGGCCTATGAACTAGAGAGTACGGCTTTGATTTCTGAAGACTCACAGGGGTTGGGGGCCTCAGTCTAAGGGTCTCCCCAGCTGAGGACATGCTACCTCATTTAACAGAGGACACTCTTACTGTCTGTTGTATCCCCGTAGGCATTAATGTCCCAGGATGGGAGGTGGGAGGTGTCCTGGGGAATCTGTCTCTTACACGCTTCAAGTTTTCCAGCCCTTAAGCAGGAAATCACATGAGCAATTCTACAGGTCAGCTCTAACCTCGTTTATTTCAAAATGGCAGAGGTCATGACAGAGAGGAAAACAGAATGTGTGTGTGGACACATCCACACCCCACTGGACATTGTGGCATCAAGGGACACATCCCCATGTTTTTTGTTTTTTTTTTTTTTCCGTATAGCTTCTTGGTATCTCATGTCTGCAGCTGGGGGCTTCTAGCTGCACTGTCTTCTGGTCCAGCATCCTTCAGGCCACTCTAGTTGATGGAGTACACCTTGCTTGCATCATAATAGGCCTGGGTCATATACGAAAAGTCTTTCATGGGCCACCAGTTCTTAGAGTGGTAGATGGCAGGGTAAACAGGGGGCTTTCTTTCCACACAGCTGAAGATTGCCAGGCTCTGGTCCTTGGCCACAGTGGGCAGGTAGAGCCTCAGCTTGTCCAGAAGATGACCGGGCCAGAAGTGATTGGGATGGGTGTCTGGGGGAACACTTAACCTCTTCAACTTCAGCTTCCTGGAAAAGGAAAAAGGCATAGGGAAGGTTGCTGTGGCAGAGGGACCAGGCCCAGGACTCCTCAGCAGAGAACATAAGCCGTGACCACTCTGCCCAGTGTGAAAAGCACTGAACACCTCTAGTCTCCTCACTAGTGAGTACCTGGAGATCCAGAAATCAAGATCATACAGTGAATTAGCAGCTAAGTGCCTAGGCCTGGCTTCTTAAACCCAAACTTAAGATGTGTGCCATCCTAGCTCTGGAGTAGTGGCTCGCAACCTTCCTCACGCTGCAACCCTTTGACTCTTTAATACAGTTCATACTTTTGGTGACTCCCAACCATAAAATTATTTTTGTTCCCACTTCATAACTGTAATTTTGCTACTGTTAGGAATTGTATGTAAATATCTATTTTCCAATTATCTTAGGTGACCCCTGTGATGCCCCACAATTTGAGAACCACTGTGCTAGAAGACTCACTACGCTCCTCCCTCCAACCTGGTCCTTTTGGTGCTGGGGTAGACTCCAGAGTCTCACGTGCTCTAGGCTAATACCCAGCTGCTAAGCTACAGCCCAGGCCCTACAGAGGCTTTTGGATATTGGGTCTGGTATCTAGCTCCTGGAGCCAGCCTCACACTTAGCTATGCTTCAGATGTGGGACTGTGTGTCAGCGTCGTCTCCTATAAGCCATATGTCTAGAGTGACTCAGGCTTGTTGGTGACAATGTAATTGAGTTCGCTCCTGGGAGGCTCCAGAACAGCCATGCCAGGCACTCTCTGAACACCCTTCTGTTGCCCCTTAGGCCCTGGGCAGAAGCCCCACGACAATGCTGGGATTTTGTTCAATATGCATAGGTCCCAGAGCTGCCTCTGAGTAAAGGAGAGGCCGGCCCTCCTGTCCTCATGCCCTGCCCTCCCAGCAGACAGACAGTACCACTACAAACCCAGTAAATTCTTCGAAATCGTCAAAGTGCATTTTCTTCATCTTCTTTGATGTTTTCCTACTAGGGAATAGAGAGAGGTATCTTTAGGAAAGAGAAACTCCAGGAACCGGGCAGTGGTGGCACGTGCCTTTAATCTCAGCACTTGGGAGGCAGAGGCAGATGGATCTCTTGTGAGTTGGAGGCCAGCCTGGTCTACAGAAAGAGTTCCAGAGCAGCCATATATACACAGAGAAACCCTTTCTCAAAACAAAGAAAAAACCAAAAAACCAAAAAATAAAAATAAAAAATAAAAACACAAAAACACCAAACCAAACAAACAAAAAAGAAAGAAAGAAACATCAGGAAAAAGAGGGCTTTGAGAGGTGGAGGCCATTAAGAGATGTATTTCTGAGTCTCAGTGAATGTTTTGCTTTTTTGGAGGCCGTAGCTGTGTCTCCTACCTCTGCTTGGTAGGGCGAGGAAAACCCTGACCTTAGTTCCCTTCGTTCATGGGATGGAGGCCTCCAAAATAGATGTATTCAGCAGCTGCTAGATGCAGAGCCTGACCCCACTTCCCTTGCCAGAGGCCAAGCTCTGTGGGGCAAGCATGATAAAGACTCCATACCCTGGCCTGCTTGGCAGACTCCCCTAATTGATCACTGGATTCCTTCCCAAGCCCACCCACATCTGGCCTCAGAATCCTGGGTTTTTTTCTTCTGATACAAAGGATTGAATTGGGCCAGGCAGTGGTGACACACACCTTTAATCCCAGCACTTGGGAGGCAGAGGCAGGTGGATTTCTGAGTTCGAGGCCAGCCTGGTCTACAGAGTGAGCTCCAGGATAGCCAGGGCTATACATAGAAACCCTGTCTCAAAACAAAACAACAACAACAACAACAACCAAAAACAAAACAAAACAGAAACAAAGGATTGAATTGTGAGCCTGTCCACTCTCTACCCCTAGCACCTGGCCTCAGGATCTTTTACAATTTAGTCCCTAGAGGTAAGAGAGAGTCAATGTGCCTCCTTTAGCTAAGGGGCCTTTCTTTCTCTTTTACAGATGTGACTGGTCAATCACAAGGAAAAATCTCTTTCCTGGGCACCTGGTATGCACAAGGTCCAGTCCAATTCTCTCTGGGCAGTTTTCCAGCAGTGAACCCTGGAGCTGCAGTAGTGAGCTGTCTGCCGATTCACCAATCAATGTGCTCCTCCTCCTCCTCTTCTTCTTCTTTTCTTTTTTTTTTCTTTATGAGACAGGGTTTCTCTGTATAGCCCTGGCTGTCCTGGAACTCACTCTGTAGCCCAGGCTGGCCTCGAACTCAGAAATCCCCCTGCCTCTGCCTCCTAAGTGCTGGGATTAAAGGCGTGCGCTACCACTGCCTGGCCCTTCTCTTCTTTGTACCCCACAGGCTTATGTATTTGACAACTTAGTCCTCAAACCCACTTCCTGGGTTCATGGTTTAGTAATTGGTACCAGCCAGCCACAGGTTAGAAGGCATATTTCAGAAGCCCTCTAAGCTACTACTTGGCTGGGTCATACTCAGCACTTTGCAAGCTACGACTGCTGTGGGCCTAGACTGGCCCTGTACTCAGAAACATCAGGACAAGTGCAAGGAAAAGCCACACTGGCAGTGCTGAGGACAACCTATGGCCCTTGTCAAACCCTCTGTGTGTGTGTGTGTATGTTAGGAGTACTGTGTCTACTTTATACATGAAAGTGCTAAGGTTCGAAATGCAGTAACCTGCCTCTTGACCAGACGACATCCACTGCACTGTTCTGCAGCCTGTCTTGGGCATTCTGCCATACCACACCACACCACACCACACACACCACACCACCCAACTCCCTGTGGGGATGCTATCTCATCCTCCCCTCGGCAGTCACTGCTGATGCTACTCTCAGTGGTTGCCTTCTGATTGGCCCACATCCAGTGGAAATGGAGGTTGGGGATTGACTTTGGGTCACTTCAAAGGGGAATAGTCTAATGGTTAGGGCAACATTTTGTTTTCCCAGGGGCTACCAGCCTGCCTCTTGTTGGAGAATGAGTGTGTCTGCCACAGGGTGGCAGCATAGGGAAGGGACTAGTCCCTGTCCTTTGCAGAGTTTCTCAACTTCTAATACAGGGCAGGATAACACCCACTTTGGCTCTTTCCCATGGGCCTTATGATTATGTAAGCCTGTGGTCAGGAGGGGAGCTGTGTGAACCTAAGATATGCACTGAGGGTGACATTTTGGACTGGCTAGCCAGAAGTGACTAGGTAGGGACATAGATACTGGCGTAACATGACTTCTACATGCATGCCATTGTCCCAGCCCCAGCAACTGAAGGGACAACATGAAACTCAGCTTGTCTCTCTTCCTTCTCCCATGCTTGTGGGGGCTCCTAGCCAGGCTGTAGACAATCCTCTGGTCTATATAATAGCCTCCAGGCTGCCGGATTGGGCGGATTTCTTCTTTCAGAGTAATGATCCTGTCTCCTGGATACAGCAGTGCTGTGGACAGCAAGGAAGACAGCAGCATCTATTAGCCAACGATACCTACTTTAGGGCCATGTGGAAACTGTTTTTTTTCTGAGCTATCAAGATGGCTTGGCAGGTAGAGTGGCAAAGTGTGTATGTGGGGCCTAGAATATAACTTTGTGGAGTTGGCTCTCTCTGCATTTATGTGAATTCTGGGTATTGAACTTAGGTCATCAGGCTTGGTGGCAAGTGCCTTTTTCCACTGAACCTTCTCACTCCAAACTCTGTAAATATGCTTGTTGGTTGGTTGGTTTGATTATTCTCTCTCTCTCTCTCTGCTACTACTCGACAGAGACAGACAGAGACAGAGAGACAGAGACAGAGAGACAGACAGAGACAGAGAGACAGACAGAGACAGAGAGACAGCAGAGAACACCTCCATACACATGTGTGTGGAGCTCAGAGGGCATCCTGGAGGAGCTGGTTTTCGTTTTCCACTATATGAGTCCTAGGGATTGAACTTGGGGCTACAAGCTTGGCAGCCACGGCCTTTGTCTGCTGAGTCATCTTGCTAACCCAACTTTTTATTTTTAGTTGGTAGTAGGTTCTTTGGAAATTACAAAATATAATAGGATATACAGTTCCCCTCAACTCTCCCACAGTTTCTCATAATGCACAGCTCAGTATCAAAAAGGACCTCGGGTGACCCTGCTTGCCAGGGGACAGAGGAGGGAGACCACCAATTTGGAACAGCAAATCAGGATGGAGCTACTTAGCAAGCTTAGGTTGGAGGTGGGAAGATTCAACTAGACTTCACTAGGTTAATTAGTGTGTGTGCCTGCATGAATGCATGTGTGTGCACGTGTGTGTGTGTGTGTGTGTGTGTGTGTGTGTGCTCGCACTCGCACATGCCAAGTATGAAGTCAAGACATCATATTTGATAAGCAAGTGTTTCCCAGGGAATGCCACTCCAAGCCCTTAGAGCTACTTTGATGAGAGGTAGGGGCTTGCTTCAACTATTTTGATGGTGGTTTCCTCACTGTTTTACATCTGTCTCATAGAGGGGGTGTATATGTGGGGTGGACAGATGGGTAGGTGAATACATGTGTGTGAAGGCAAAGCTCCCAACTCTCGCCTAAGGAGCCCATGTGTCTCAGAGCCTGTGTCCTAGGAAGCCCGCCTAGCAGCCAGGCTGTCTTCCTTTCTTCCTCCTCCTTCCCAGTGTTCCCACCAAAGGCCACAGTGATGGCTAGGTACATGTATAGAGTAGCCAGTATCAAGGCCAACTCCACATTAGCCAAGGCTCTCCCTTGAAGCAAGCCCCTACCTCTCATGAGGATATCTTCAGTCAGCGGGAGCCCATAGGCCTCACAGAGTTCCCAGCACTGCAGATAGACTAGGAAGTTATCCCTGCGGGTCACATTGAGCAGCTCCTCCATCTCCCCAGAGATGGTAGTCGGCAGGCAGTGACTGTCAAACTCTTTCGTCCCAGATCGAACCAGCCTGCAGTTCTCCATGTATTGGATGGAGGGGAGACAGAGCTGCGGAGAGAACAGAAGATGCTCCATCTTGTGTCCTTGTGTCATTTGTTTTGGCTAGGAGGCAACATCGCACCTTCTCTACCTCCTCAAAGAGGCCTCCATGAAAAATAACGTGTGCATAGTGGGGCTTCAATTCATGTTCCAAAGCTATCAGCTTAGAGGAGCAGCATGGAGGTCCAGGTTACCCCCTTGGGCTCTGAGCACTTGGCTCATGAACCCTCACAAGCTCCTACTGGGTGTGCCCATGTGCTCTGTAGTGTGCAATATCTATAAAAAGGCACAGTAGCAGTAAGTGCCCCAGGGGTGTCCTGTTGAAAAATGATATTTGAGTCTTTGGCTGCAGGGGGACTCTATATCAGGTCAAGCCATTTGTGTGTAATCCTGAGTAGAAGTCGCATTGCCAGTACAGCAGTGTCATCGCTGGCTGTTGAGGGTTTGGTTTGGTTTGGTTTGTTTGTGTATGTGGGTTGTTTGGGGGTTTTGTTTGTTTGCTTTGAGACAGACTCTCGCCGTGTAGCTCTAATGGTTTAATTGTTTGGAGCTAACTATGTAGAGCAGGCTGGTTTCAAACTCACAAAGATCTACCTGCCTCTGCATCCCAAGTACTGGGATTAAAGGTCTGTACCTCATTTGTGGTTTTTGAGACAGAGTCTTTCTATCTATAGCCCAGGCTAGTCCTTTTTTTTTTTTTTTTTTTTTTTGGTTTTTGAGACAGGGTTTCTCTGTATAGCCCTGGCTGTCCTAGAACTCACTTTGTAGACCAGGCTGGCCTCGAACTCAGAAATCAGCCTGCCTCTGCCTCCCGAGTGCTGGGATTAAAGGCGTGCGCCACCACGCCCTGCTCCGAGTGCTGAGATTAAAGGTGTGTGCCACCACTGCCTGGCTGGCTCCTTTCATTCTTCATTCTTTTTTTTTTTTTTNTTTTTTTTTTTTTTTTAATTTTTAAAAAATTTTATGTACTCACCATTGCTCTCTTCAGACACACCAGAAGAGGGCATCAGACCCCATTGCAGATGGTTGTGAGCCACCATGTGATTGCTGGGAATTGAACTCAGGACCTCTGGAAGAGCAGTCAGTGCCCTTAACCACTGAGCAATCTCTCCAGCCCTCAAACTCATATCCTTTTACCTGGACTTCCTGAATGATGGGATTCTAGAGGTGTTTCGGCACACCCAGCTGACTGTACAGATGACAAACAGGGGCTGAGGGAGGTGAGGCCTTCCTGAGGATTCCTTAGCTAGCAGGTGTCAGTGCCAAGTCCTAAACCCTGGCTTGCCCAGCCCCCTGTTTTTTGTTTTTTTTTTAAAGATTTATTTTATTTTATTATATGTAAGTACACTGTAGCTGTCCTCAGACACTCCAGAAGAGGGTGCCAGATCTCGTTACGGATGGTTGTGAGCCACCATGTGGTTGCTGGGATTTGAACTTATCACCTTCGGAAGAGCAGTCGGGTGCTCTTACCCACTGAGCCATCTCACCAGCCCCCAGCCCAGCCCCCTGTTATAGAGAGGTACCTTGTGCTGCCTCCGCCTCTCTCGGTACCGTCTGCCCACATCCTCCATGTCTTCCTCTGACATGGGCCGCCCCTCCATCTTTGTATCAACCTCGGGCACCTTGAGCAGGTCCATCTTGGGAGGCTGTGAGGATGAAATGGCTTGCTGCTCTTTAGGGCTGCGCTTCAGGGGAGTTCTTTTTGCAGACAATTTGTAATCTAGAGTGGGAGGGAAAGATGAAGGCGGGACTAAGAGGGCAACCAAGCTGTGGGACTTGACATGCGATGTCAGTGGGCAGATGCTCTTCTGCTCCTTTTCCCCCATGTCCAGCCAGTATCTGTCTGAGGGGCATTGTAAGTTTGTCTCCTCCATTACTATGAAGCCCCATATCTGCACATCCCACACACCTTTCCTGCACCTTTCCCATCCTCCGTTACCATGTTCCCACCAAGCAGCAAACAGAACTCTTATAAAATGGTAGCTGGGAATGGTGGAACACACTTTTTGTTTTGTTTTGTTTTGTTTTTTGTTTTTGGCTGTCCTGGAACTCACTTTGTAGACCAGGCTGGCCTCAAACTAAGAAATCCATCTGCCTCTGCCTCCCAAGTGCTGGGATTAAAGGCATGTGCCATCACGCCCGGCAGTGGAGCACACCTTTAATCCTAGTACCCTGGAGGCAGAGGCAGGCAGATCTCTGTGAGTTCAGGGCCAGCCTGGTCCACAAAGTGAGTTCCAGGGCAGACATGGCTGTTACACAGAGAAACCTTGTCTTGAAAAACAAAAACAAACAAAAAAAATGTAAACAAGATCAACTCAATGCAGTCCTGACTTCCCAGGGAACACACACTAAAACCAGATTCCTTTCCCTAGACCACAAGCACCTGTGGGAATCTGCTTCAGCTGTCATTCCACTAGTCACCCTCATCCATGCCATCCTCAGCTACTGTATCCCAAAAGTCCTTGGCAGCTCCATCTGCCTTGGATGCCCTTTCCAGACCCTGACTGTGTACCAGTCACTGAAGGGTTGGCTCAGGGGCTTTGCCTGACTATCATCCTGGCATTCCAGCCAACTGACTCCAAGTCAACCATCTCCTGTAGACGAGCATCTTATCATGTGTAAACTGATGGAGGCCAGGCTTGGGCTAGTCCACTGCACTCTCACAGTTCCTATAAGTGGGCCTATTTGGAAATCACTGCCAAATGGGGACCAACAAAAGGATTCTGACACCTTGCCATGGCCCTGGTGGCAGCCTCATGCTGAGGTGAAATCTTGGCCTCCCCTCCTCCTGAGACTCCAGACAAGCAGCTCATGCTGCCAGCCCACTTGGTGCCCCTGTCGTCTTATTCCAGGACCCCAGATGCTTGCTCCTTTAGAGAGAGACCCCCCAAGTCCACCTGTCTTACCAACTGCCACCCTCCAGGGTGACATCTGAGGATGCTGAAATAACTGCTGCCTGACCTCAAATCAAGATTAAGAAAGACTGTACTTTACAGACTCCAGCCCACGGTGAGATCACAGCAGCTCTGGACAGTCATACGATGATGTGAGGAGCAGAGGGGGAAGGTGCAATCTACGAGGTGCTGTGGACTGCTGGGCCATCGGAACTGTGAGGGTGATTGGGTTTCCTGGGTTCTGATGTGTCAGGGACCCTCATGGGAGTGGGCTGGGCTTGGGTGCCAATGTGTCTGCAGGACAGCCACAGACAGGAAGTCTGACATCTAGAGCTTGGGAATACACACCATGCAAGAGCTGCCTAAGACACATACCAGGGAGGATGTTACACACTCTTGGTGTGGCCATTCACCCTGACCCTAAAAACCCTGCTTGGGCTTGGCACCCCTTCAAGAAAACCCCTCCACTATTTCCTGGCAACTTTTATTTCATCTCAAAGGAGAGAGAACCCCACCCCTCCCTAAAATGTGTCTGAAGTTAATTTCTTGCCAGCATGGTAGATAGGGGCAAAGAAAGACCCATTCATTCCACTTAAAGAATAATGGTGTTGCTCTATTTGAACGGGAGCTGGGATTGGGGGGGGGGTTGCAACTGTTTGTTTTTTCTTCTCCCTATAACAATAATAAAATTTTAAAAAGAAGAAAAAGGCTGAGGGGGTGTAGCTCAGTTGGTGGAATGCTTGCCTAATGCACAGAACCCACTTTTCTCTGATAAACTCTCCTGTATCCCACACTGACCTCTCAAACTCTCTACACAGCCAAGGATGTCCCACCTCCATCCCGACTGCTAGAACTGTAGAATTGCAGAAGTGCAACATGAAGCTTAGTTTCTGCTGCTGGCAAGAGACTTCCAACATGCTAGACAAGCGCTCTGCCAACTTCTCTATATGTCCAGCCCTCTGTTTTGTTTTAAAGCAATAGTTTATGAGCCTCCTAAGGACAGGGGCTGGACTTCATCTTTGAATAGACAAAAGGGCAGCTGGGCCTTTGAGAAAATATCCATTTCCTCATTGGTCTCTGTCTTTGGAAACTCCAGAGCTTGGCAAACCTATAGCAAGTCAGAGAGGGAGGAGCCACTTGAGGATGTAGTGCTGGAGAAAGCCAGGCTGGTTCCCAGGATGTGGGGGGGGTGGGATTGTGGGGGGTGGGGTGGGGTGGGCGCACGCACACTCCTTGGCACTAGGTATGCTGCTTTTCTGCTGGGCCAGCGACCACTGCTTGTAGGTACTGGCCAGGGCTTCGGTGGTGATGGCGTTCTGCTTCCCAAGAGAGCCAAGGTAGATGATGATATCCTCCAGCTCCTGGTTCTTCAGAGGAACTCCTATCTGAAGAGGAACAAGAAGTTACTGAGGCCCACCTCCTCCTTGCTAGCAGGCTTGGCAAGCATGCTCCACTCTTTAACTCCGTGGTACGTAGTGCAGAGCCCTTGTCAGGCCCCTGATGCATTCTGGAATTTATCACACCTGGCTTTTGCACAGGCAGCTCCCCCTTTCTGCCTGAAAGACTCCTATCCCTCCTTAAAAACTCAGGCCAGATAAGCCTCTATCTTTATACAGTCTCTTTCAGTTGATTAACATTCTAGTCAGGAAGAAAGTCGTACATCCATCATTATACCTGAGGAACACGTAAGCCCTTCTCCACTAAAGTATTAGAAATCCATACATTTTTTTAAAGGATATGATGGCTATTCTTGGTTGTCAACTTGACTACATCTGGAATTAACTAAACCCCAAGTAGCTGGGTATACTTGCAGAGAGTTCTTTCTTTAATTTGGGCCACACCTTCTGCGGGAAGCTGACATGAAGGACTGGATGGAGGAAGCCTTTGCTCTTTCTCTGCTTGCCCGCACTCTCACTGGCAAATTCATTCCTTCACTGGCATTAAAGGCTACTTCTTTGGGATTTCAACATATACTGAAGACCAACTGAGACATCTAGACCAAACAACTACTGGATTGTTGGACCTTCCATTAGGATACAACCACTGTTGGACTAGTTGGACCATAACCTGTAAGCTGCCCTAATAAATACCAAACATACATACATACATACATACATACATACATACATACATACATACATTTTTGTTTGTTTGTTTGTTTGTTTTTGAGACAGGGTTTCTCTGTGTAGCCCTGGCTGTCCTGGAACTCACTCTGTAGACCAGGCTGGCCTCGAACTCAGAAATCCGCCTGCCTCTGCCTCCCGAGTGCTGGGATTAAAGGCGTGCGCCACCACGCCCGGCTTACATACATACATTTTTCTATCAGTTCTGTTTCTCTAAAGAATCCTGACTAATACAAAGGACAATAGACAACTTTGGAGGTATGCTGTACTTACCCAGAAACAGGGAATGTTCATAAAGACAAGTTTGAAAGGAAACAAACATTTAATGTTCATAAAGACAAGTTTGAAAGAAAACGTAATTATGAATATAATAGTTTCTTCATTCTGTTCAGACAACAGTCACTGCCTACTTAACTGTCCTTGGATCAGCTCAGAACTGCCCTGGTGCTAAAGAACTTCATATTTAAACATTTTTTTTAAAGATTTATTTTATTTATTATATGTAAGTACACTGTAGCTGTCTTCAGACACTCCAGAAGAAAGCGCCAGATCTCGTTACGGATGGTTGTGAGCCACCATGTGGATGCTGGGATTTGAACTTATCACCTTTGGAAGAGCAGTCGGGTGCTCCTACCCGCTGAGCCATCTCACCAGCCCCTTAAACATTTTTAAAAAGATTTATTTTAGCTGGGCATGGTGGCTCACGCCTTTAATCCCAGCACTTGGGAGGCAGAGGCAGGCGGATTTCTGAGTTCAAGGCCAGCCTGGTCTACAGAAAGAGTTCCAGGACAGCCAGGGCTACACAGAGAAACCCTGTTGCAAAAAAAAAACAAAAACAAAAACAAAAACAAAAACAAAAAAAGATTTATTTTTATTTTATGTGTATGAGTGTCTTGGCTCTATGTATGTAAGTGCACCACAAACATGCCTAGTATCCACAGAGTTTCAAAGAAGGTGGCAGATACCATGGAACTGGCATACAGAGGATTGTGCGCAGTCATTGGGTGCTATGAACCAAACTTCAGTCCTTTGTAAGAACAGTAAGTACTCTTAACTGCTAAGCCACCTCTTCTGGCACAGGATTTAATATTTAAACTTTTTGTTTGTTTGTTTTAGTAGTTGAAGACATTTACTTTTTTTTTTTTTTTTCCGAGACAGGGTTTCTTTGCATAGCCCTGGCTGTCCTGGAACTCACTCTGTAGACCAGGCTGGCCTCGAACTCAGAAATCCACCTGCCTCTGCCTCCCTAATGCTGGGAATTAAAGGCGTGCGCCACCACGCCCGGTCAGACATTTACTTTTAAAAAATATCTTGAGGGTTGGGGATTTAGCTCAGTGGTAGAGCAATTGCCTAGCCAGCACAAGGCCCTGGGTTCGATCCTCAGCTCTGAAAAAAAAATGTTTTGGGTGTTCACATAATTGTATTTCATAAAAATGTTTGGAAATTGATTAGTTGAAAGTATAAGTCTGGATATATATAGTTCAGTAGTAAAGAGCTTGCTGGTATATGAAGCCCCAGCTGGAGACAGCTGTGGGCTAGAAGGATGGGTCAGCAGTTAAGAATGTATGCAGTTGGGCTGGTGAGATGGCTCAGCGGGTAAGAGCATCCGACTGCTCTTCCGAAGGTGATAAGTTCAAATCCCAGCATCCACATGGTGGCTCACAACCATCCGTAACGAGATCTGGCGCCCTCTTCTGGAGTGTCTGAAGACAGCTACAGTGTACTTACATATAATAAATTTAAAAAAAAAAAAAAAAAGAATGTATGCAGTTAGCCGGGCATGGTGGCACACGCCTTTAATCCCAGCACTCGGGAGGCAGAGGCAGGCGGATTTCTGAGTTCGAGGCCAGCCTGGGCTACAGAGTGAGTTCCAGGACAGCCAGGGCTATACAGAGAAACCCTGTCTCGCAAAAACAAAAAAAAAAAAAAAAAAAAGATTGTATGCAGTTTATCTTGGGTGTGTATATGAATGTTTTGCTTGCATGTGTATCTATGCATCGTGTGCATGCAGTACACTTAGAAGCCAGAATAGGACATTAGTTAGATCCTTTGCAGATGCAGTTAGAGGTGATTGGTAGTGGCAATGTGGGTGGCTCAGAATTGAGCCTGGGTCCTCTGTGAGAGCAGCCAGGCTCATAACCCCTGAGCCATCTCTCCAGGTCAGCCTGGTGCAGAGGTTGTTTTAAGGCTGTGATCTGACTGTGGGTTGTGCCATGTTTCTGAGTGTGGTTCTGCAAATATGAGGCTACCCCTCAGGAGTGCAGAGCCTGGGGGAGGGAGGGAGGACCATACCCCAAGCCCCGTTGAGAAACTCCTACTTACGGCCTTCAGAGCCATGAGAAATTCCTCCCTGGAGATGCGCTGGTTCTCGCCCCGCTCCCCCTTGCTAAATAGCTCTAGGATCTTCATCTTTCGACTACGAAGGTAGGCATACAACTCAGACAGGACAGGAGGCTTAGGCAGTCGCAGCTGGGGTGCAGCTAGGCGGACATGTTTGAGAGCTCTGCCCTAGAAGAGGCAAGAGTGGGGCAGATGAGGAGGACTGCTTAGATGTGCATATCCCTAGCCCTCTTGTTAAAGGTTCAATCTCACTTCGAAGCCCAAAGATGGTCTGGAGGGCAGGATGCACTGTATATATTTCTCAATGTGGCCATACTGAATAAATCTCATTTTTTTTCTGTTCTTACTAGGGTACTTTAATTGGTTTATTGAGGATGGGTGGCTGACCTTCGATTCTCAGTGTACAAACCATGGTTCCAAGTTAGGCAATGCCATCACAGGTGGCCTTCCTCCCCTCCCTAACCTGATAGTCTTGATCTTCAAATTAGCCCACAAGCGCTGGTTTATCACCTGTCCACTCCAGCAGACAGGTGTCCATCATCAAGACAGACTGCTAGTGTGCCCCAGCCGGGGTGCTTTGAAAGCATATCCATGTGGTCCCTGACTTTTCCCCCTGCCAAGATGGACTCTTTCTTTCTATTCCCATGGTGCAGCCAGTACTCAGCGGCTCATTCTGATACAGTGCAGTGACAAGACCAGAGCTGAGGGTGTAACAGCACTGATCCTCTTCCTCTCCATACTGGAAGGCTCCCTTTGTGGGCAGCCTTCTTATTGTAGGCACTGAAGCCATTTGAACAAGCTTGGGAGACAGAGGCTGTCCTCTGTATTACACTGCAGTCTCTTGATATAGAGAGGAAGCCTCTCAGAATCCAGAGTCACAGACACAGCTGTATAGAATGATAGTCATTTGGTTCGTTTCTTTTTAAGTCACTCTGGAGTATTTGTTATGTAGCAATAGATCACTCATACACCTTCCTTTGGGGACTCAGTTTTGCTCCTCTGTAAAATGGGGGCAAACCACTTTGTCAGGTCTAATCCAAGGAAACAAAATAACAACAACTCCCCTGATGCCTTCAGCACCTTCTGGCCATCAGGATTTCTCACCTTGAGGCTCATGATTGAAATCAAGGTATGTTTTGGGGCTTTCTGCTCCTGGCGAATCATGGACAGAACCTTGAACTCTGATGATGTGATGTTGGGCTTATTGTCCAGCCATGACTTGACATCACCAAATGTCTCCAGCTGCCTCCGAAGCTTTGCCCTCTGATTCAGCCAGACCCTCCTGTCCACTGGTAACTCCTGGGTGTCGCTAGTATCCAGAACTCTGAAGCTAGGCATGAGTGGGAGGGGAGCTTCAGGAGGGACTGTGGGCGGGGCTGGCACTTGGTCCTTTGTTCCAGGCACAATGATGATCCGCCGGCGGCTCTTTGGCAGGCGCAAGTCTTTCTGCTTCAACCTCCTGAAGCAATGGGCAGTGAATAGCTCAGGTTTGAAGACAGGACCCTTGCTGCTGGTGGTTTTGTCGAGGTCATCATCTACTACGGAGGTGAAAGAGTCATAGGACCCTTGGAAGAAGAAGGTTACAGGGTGAGTTCCTTTTTGGAAGAGAACTAAGAAGAAATCAGGGAAGGGGCTGTTGTAGGAACTAGTTGTGTATCAGGGTGCCTGGACCCTGGCCTGGCTGCATCACCGCATGACAATGGTAAGGAAAAACAGTGTTAGCTAACATCACCTGCACACACCAACAGAAGACATGAAGCAAAGGGCTTTTCTACAGTCTGATGCCTATTACACTCTGCATGTGCTCCAAAGAATCTACCTCATCCTGTCTGACCAGCCTAGGTACCACAGTACCCTCTGGTGGGGGCAAAGGCTCTGAGCCAGAGAGCTTGGGTCTAAGTGCTGGTCTTCTGTTGTAGAAAATATTCAATCTCCATCAGGGGCTTCTACCCTGCCTTTGATTATTCTGTTCCCAAATAAAAGAAACACAACCTTTATATTTATAACGCCTCAATTAGCACTAGAACTGGGTAGATATCCCCTCAATGCTATTAGAATCTACTTTCCCTTCAGTAAACCAAGTCATAATTTGCTATGTTCCATCTGGGTAGCTCTTAACTCTAATTGGCTAGCCCTCATGGCTATGTTTTTATAATTCACTTACCCCATGGCAGCTTCCTCCCCTCTCCACCTTCTTTTCTTTTCCTTTTCTCTTTTCTTTTCTTTCTTTCTTTCTTTCTTTCTTTCTTTCTTTCTTTCTTTCTTTCTTTCTTTCTTTTTCTTCCCTCTTTCTCTTTCTTTCTTTCTCTCTCTTTTTCTCTCTTTCTTTCTTTCTCTCTCTTTTTCTTTCTCTCTTTCTTTCTTTCTTCCTTTCTTTTTTTTTCCCGGAGACAGGTTTCTCTTTATAGCCCTGGCTGTCTTGTAACTCACTCTGTAGACCAGGCTGGCCTCAAACTCAGAAATCCGCCTGCCTCTGCCTCCCAAGTGCTGGGATTAAAGGAGTGTGCCACCATGCCTGGCTTTCTTTCTTTTTTTTAAAGATTTATTTATTTATTTATTTAATATAAGTACACTGTAGCTGTCTTCCGACAGACCAAAAGAGGTCATCAGATCTCATTATAGATGGTTATGAGCCACCATGTGGTTGCTGGGATTTGAACTCAGGACCTCTGGAAGAGCAGTCAGTGCTCTTAACCACTGAGCCATCACTCCAGCCCCACCTTCTTCTCTGGTTCTTCTATGGTTCATCTCTGGCACTATGCCGGGGAACCCCAAGCCCCACCTGTGTCTCTTCTGTCCAGCTATTGACTATCAGCATCTTTATTTAACCAATAGTTTTAAATTAAGAAGCCAAGTCATGTTGTACATTTGAATTCTCTTATCCCTGGGAGCAACCAGGCCTTGGGGGACAGTATTACATTACATTACATTACATTACATCACATTACACTGGACATTACATAGGGCATTACAATACATAGCAAAAGACCAAACTTCAACACTACTTCCTGCTTAGGCTGTGTTTCAGTTTCTTCCATAGGATGGGAATAATAGTTACCTAATTTATCAGGTGATGGAGGTATTAGAATTGCTTTGTAGTCAGTGTGCTGTTATATATGTATCCACATACACACATACATATATACAGCTACATTCACTACATATAAGTTCTCTTCTTCGTGGTGCTAAGACTTGAACCCAAGGCCTTGTGCTTGCTGGAGAAGTACTGTGCCACTGAACTATGTTCCTCAGGCTCCAGCTTGTAATGACATATCAGGTAGGCAGGTGAGATGGCTCCGTGGATAAAGGGGATTGCTGCCAAGTTAGACAATCTGTTCAATCCTTGTAACCCACATGGTGGAAGGAAAGAACAGGCTACCACAAATTGTCCTTTGACCACATGGCAAAGGCATCATGGCACAGGCCCTTCTCTACCTGCTGAAATAAATAATTTTTTTTTTTTAAAGGAGTTGTAGAGATGGCCCAGCTCTTTCAGAGGATGTGGGTTCAGTTTTAAGCATCCACATAGTAGTGAACAGACCACCTGCAACTCCAGTTACTGAGAGTCTGCTGCCCTCTTCTGCCCTCTAAAAGCACTGCACACACATTGTTCACAGACATACATGCTGGCAAAACACCCATCCGCATAAGGGCTATAGCAGACTCTCTGTTCTGCTAATGGAGACAGGCACCCTGGAGCCAAGCAACTCTCCTCCCAAGAAAG